>RJWJ010003377.1:0-87104 GCA_004363605.1 Indri indri
TATTTGGAAGGATAGATATTTATGACTACGGTGGCAGAGTGGCAGTGTGGAATAGGGAAAAGAACTATCAGTCTAAGGAAGATCTGGGTTCTGGCCCTGACTCTCCATCTTATGAGTTATATGAATGAACTTAAACAACTTACTCAAAGTCTCTGAACCTCAGTCTGCTCATCCATAAAATAGGGACAATAATATTACTCTCACAAAATGTTGTGTGGATTAAAATGAGGTGCGAGGAATACCTGGCACACAAATGTAGATATTGTTTGCCATGTGACTAAACCTCTTTTCATTCATTCATCCCTCATTAATTCAACAGATATTTATTGAGTGTCCAATATGCACAAGAAAGTATTCTAGAAGCTGGGCTATGAGCAGTGAAGAAAACAGACAATGGCCCTGGCTTCATGAAGTTCACGTCCTGGTTGGGCAGGCAGTCAAACAGTTGAATAACATTTTCTGAGCCTCAGCTTCCTTGTCTGCAGGGAAAAATACCCTCTCTGACTACTTCACCAAATTGTAGTGCGAGTCAAATGAAAGTAGTCACAAGCTGGCAGCAATGAGCAAATCAAACTTCAGGACATTTTTGTTAACGCCTACGGTATTTTCTAAATGCTTACATGAGTTGCCACAATGTAAATACCAGCAGATTGATCTAAAATATCCAAATTTCCAAATTCTCTTGAAAAATTGAAAGTTCTAAAAAGGTACTGAACTGCATTCCCTTGTGGTAGTCACCAGCTGGAGCCAAGCAGCAGTATCCCCTTTCGGACAAGGCCAGCCCTCTCTCTTCACCCTGTCCCTGACACCCCATACTGTTCAACCCCTGTGCTGTTCCACTCATGTACAATCCCTGCCAGGCCCCTGGATGCAGTAAGATTTTCAACACCTGCCTATGCTGCGCTGCCATAAGTCAAAGCTTTTCGAACAGCCAACGGAGTCGTGTTCATGGTATGCTTTATGTCTAATACTCTCTTTTTTTTTCAATTCCAACAGAGCTAGCATTTGAGAGTCTATCTACACCCGTAACAAACACATACAATGGAATAACTTACCAGTTGGACACAATTAGCTGCCAGGTGTCATGAAATGATACAGTTGATTGTACAGGTAAAAAACCGAAGCTTAGGCCGGGCGCGGTGGCTCACGCCTGTAATCCTAGCACTCTGGGAGGCCGAGGCGGCGGATAGTCCTGAGCTCAGGAGTTCGAGACCAGCCTGAGCAAGAGCGAGACCCCGTCTCTACCAAAAATAGAAAGAAATTAATTGGACAGCTAAAAATATATATATATAGAAAAAAATTAGCCGGGCATGGTGGTGCATGCCTGTAGTCCCAGGTACTTGGGAGGCTGAGGCAGTAGGATCGCTCGAGCCCAGGAGTTTGAGGTTGCTGTGAGCTAGGCTGATGCCACGGCACTCGCCCCAGGCAAGAGAGTGAGACTCTGTCAAAAAAAAAAGAAAAAACCGAAGCTTAGAAACCTCTTCCTTGGTACAGTCCTAGCCTCTTCTTGGATGTTTCCATTTAAATAACCCCTAAGGTTAAGCTGTTTTCCAGTGTAGGACTATATATATATATATATATATATATATATATATAAAAATCCACCTATCCATAAACATCCAGTATAAGGACCATCCTTAGTTAGTGGTGCCTGGTGCTATTAAAGAATACTGAAACAGGCAGTGCTGTGCAACAGGCTTTCTGGAAAGCAACATAATTCAATGGATCAAGAATTAGAAAGTTATTCATATGCTTTGAACAGCAATTCCATTTCTGGGAAGTTATCCTAAGAAAACAATGTAATCTGGTTTGCGTTGATGTGGAAAAAAAGAAAAGACAACAATTTAAGAGAAGCCAAACATTACGGCCAAAATATAATACGTGCATTATGAATGTTATATAAAGCAGAAACAACCTAAATGCTCAACAACTGGGAAGTGTTCGGAGAATTGCAATACATTCAACAAATGGCATAGTGTGCAATCCTTTAAAATTACAAACAGGAAGATAATATTATAATACGGAAAACATTTATGATGCCATGTTAAAGCAAAAAAAAGCTATGAAATTGTATATACCTTGTGAGGGAAGCTATGTACAGCTTATGTAAGAATTGCATGCTTGTAACTGTCACAAAGATTAGGAAGAATATGCAAAAGAGATATACTTGGGCTGGTATGATTAAGTTATTCATTTCCTATACTGCGTTAAGTATCATTTTATATATAATTTTCTTAAAATGTTCTTAATTTCCTGCAGTGAGCACAAAAATCCCTTTTGTATGGCTTCTCAAGGACTAAAAATAATCATATCCTTTATTGATATTGACACTGCACTTTGAAAATGAGATAATTACTCAGTAAAGGACACACCCTGTGGGCAACAAGCCCCCAGCAAAATAAAATGGTTCTGTTTCCTTACAAAGCTAATAAGCATCACTAATTTTTACTTTGCCGCTACTAAACCCAAGATTCCCTTTTCATTTGTTTCAGTTGAGCATCCTCTCTTTGGCATTCTCACTTTTTAATAAATTAAGAACTGATTCGTGAGGATATCTCAAAAATTACAATTGCATACATTCAAGTAAACATTTAAGTAATCATTCCAGCGTGGCTATGGTGAAAACATGATGAACAAAGGTCTGGTTAAGTCAGAGAGTCGATCTGGGTAAAACCATAGAACAAGGAACATCCTTACAGGACTCCAGGGTGGGGAGAAGCAGCCTCCCTGAAAATATCTGTATGCAATACTGCTATTAACAACTCCTCGTGAATAATCGTGTTTGATCCTCACAACCCACAGAGACAAATGCTATTTCCCCCTTCTTCAATGGCGAAACTGAAGCTCAGAGAAGTAAAGGGTCTCCTCCCCTTGCAACAGGGCGTCTGAGTGCAAACGGAGACAAACAGCTTCGGCCGACTTTGGACTGCGGTTGTCCATCTGCCCTCGAGATTTCAAAATTGCTATTGGCGTTTCTGTCAACAGGATGTCCAAGCAATGTTGAGCACCCATTCATGTGAGTGACCACGACAAAAAGGGGCAGTGCAGGGGGGCGGGGGAAGCCTACAAGGTTACCACAAGGGTATACGCTGCTCACAAACAACGCATGTGAGTTTCTTTCAAAGCAGGTTGTTGATAGATTTATATGTGTTCGGAAGAAACATGTGTTAGACAGAGCTAACCTAGTTTCCTAGAGACTTTGAAGCAGCCTGCAGTTCCCCCCCCACCCAACATTCGCCTGAGCATTCTTGCAAATAATTAACCTACCTGATATTAGACAAATATAATGGAAAGGTCCTTTATTAAGTTAATAGGGTACCTAAAACTGTAAGCAAAGGAAGCATTTACCGTCAAGCAACTCTTCATTTTACTAATCAGCCTCCCATTTCTTTTATTTTGACCTTAACCACTAAAATGTAATTGTATTCTGCATCCTATTCTGGCTTCAAAAAAGTTTTCTGAAACAAGACAAACTCTATATTATGAAATTTAAAAAAAGAAACTCTATGATATTCTTCTAAGATTACTCCTTACAGTGCAAGTTGGGGTATATTCTCAATTTCACTTTCTCCTCCTTGCTTTAAGAAAATCTATTCATTTGCAAAGAATTCTTGCTAACATTCAATAACCTTCTAGTAAAACGCTCCATCTGTCAGGCAACTCTTTCATGTTGCCCTCGGTAAAGTTTTCGGAAGTGACCCTTTCTGTCACTAGAAAACCTATAAATTTCTTAGTAAGCAACTGGGACAAAGGCGAGAGTAGTCCTGTTCCAGGACTTGCTTGGGAAGGCTCCCAACACTGGCTTTCCATTGTTCTTTCCTTCCTTAATCCCTTCTATTTCCAGTGCCTTAACCTTTAGGACTACCCTTACTTTATAAATTGGTTGTCATACAAAAGAGGTAAAGGAATATGATAGGAAAATGCCAAGAAGGAATCCAGATGGCTGGGTCCAAGTGGCAGGACTTAGTTGTATGACCTTGGGTAAATCACTTCCTCTCTGGTGCTATTTCCTAATTAATAAAACCAGGGTGTTGAATTACTGATGTCCATCCTCTAAACCGAGTGATTAATTATTAAGTATGCCTTGCCTAATATGTAAATTACCTGGTAGAGTAGGCACTCTCAATAAACTCTAATTAACTTTACTCTTTGTTATTATTTAGTAATTCTTTGAAGGTAAAGACAACTCCCCTTTGTTATTACTTAAGAATCATGAAATTGGCCAGTTTCTCCTTTTTTAGGCATTTCTAAAATATTCTAGTACTATACACAATAAGTAATAGTTTTGAAACAGGTAATAGTTTTGAAACATTTCCTGATGTATTGCCCTTTTTTGGTAAGTTGGGTTCTCTTAAGGGACCCCTTCTGTCAACAAGGCTAAGCCAAGAAGCTTCTTGCTGTAGGGAATGAGAAGATAAGTCCCACCCAGAATAAATGCATCTACCGACAAGAAATCATGGGACTGTATTGTAAGGGACCTTGGCACCATACAGAAAGAGAAAATAGAAGCCTACCCAAAGAGGAAAGGGAAAGGATTTTTAAAAGGATGATGAGCTGTCCAGATTTCTCTACAACTATATCTACCAATCCCTGAGTCTTTTTTTTTTTCCGAGACACAGTCTCATTCTGTCACCCAGGCTACAGTGCAGTTGGTGCTATCATAGCTCACTGCAACCTCCAACTCCTGGGCGCAAGCCATCCTCCTGCCTCAGCTTCCCGAGTAGCTGGGACTACAGGAGCGCACTACCACACCAGCTAATTTTTCTATTTTTAGTAGAGATGAAGGTCTCACTCTTGCTCAGGCTGGTCTCAAACTCCTGACCTCAAGCAATCCTCTTGCCTCAGCCTCCCAGAGTGCCATGATTGCAAGCGTGAGGTACCGTGCCAGGCCCACTCCCTAAGTCTTGACCAGGGACCAGTGAGTGTTGCAGTGAAGAGATAGCTCCCCTTGAACCTGGGTAGTTAAGGGGGAGGCTTCAATAAGGAAGCCCATGCTATGTGTCCCGTGTGTAACTGTGGGAACACACAGCCTCACTGGTACCCTGTGTCCAAGCAGACAGAAATGGGGTGCCCACTGTCTCTCACCTCCTAGGTGGCACAGAAGTGATTCTGACATTCTCGCGTGTTCTCAATGGAGACAGGGAAGACAGCTACGAGATAAGACCCAGGGCTGCAGCAAAGGGAAAAGTGATTCTATGGCAAATACCCTAAGCCCAGTGGAAGTCATGGCTGATCCTTAAGAACTGCGAGAAAGTTGTGGAATTCTCCCAGGCTCTGGCCACACAGAGAGTACAAACTCTGGGTTCCACTAGCAGCAGATACTTCAGTGATGTGGACAGAAGCCAATACCTACAGAACAGCAAGATGAGTTTCACTTTATGTGGAGGTGCAGTAGATGTCCAGTGATCAACACTAAGGAAAACTCTGCATAGGCCAATGAGAACTCAGGAACAACCAGAGACCTGCATGCCAACAGCCTCCTTCTCTGTTATCACAGGGACACACGAGTCCTACCCTAACCCAAACACACTCCTCAAGAAGGAGTGATAAACACCAGACAGGGAAGAAACCGCCCTCCTAAGATTAACCTTGGATTTGGCCAAATACTATCCAAAGAAGACTGATCTTAGATGAAAAAGATTGAACTTGCCAAGACTGCTAGATACTTTTTAAATTGAAGTATAATTTACAGACAATAAAACACACCCATTTTAAGTCTCTATTTCAATGAGTTTTGACAAATGTATATACTCACATAAAACACCACCACAATCAAGATATAGAACATTTCCTGGGGGCGTGTGGGAGATGGGTAAAAACTTACCTGTTGGGTACAGTGAACTCTATTCAGGTCGTGGGCACACTAAAAGCCCCAACTAAAGCATTATAAAAGGAATACATGTAGCCAAAATATTTGTACCCCCTTAATATTTAATATTTTGAAATTTTAAAAGAAGAAAAAAGATATAAAACATTTTCATCACCACAAAAGTTCTCTCATGCTCCCCTGTAGTCAATCCTCACCAATCCCAGCACCGCACTACGACTGATTTGCTTTCTGTCATACGTTAGTTTCATCTGTCAAGAATTTCATAAAAATGGAATCACACAATATGGACTATTTTGCTTCTGGCTTCTTTTGCTCATGATAATGTTTTGGGATCATCCAGTTTGTTGTATGTTGTATGTATCTGTAGTTGATTTGTTTTTATTGCTGAATAGTAGCCTGCTTTATGGATATACTACAATTTGTTTATTCATTCATCTGTTGATGGGACATTAGAGTTGTTTCCAGTTTTAGGCAGTTGTGAAAAAAACTTCTGTGGACATCTGTTTACAAGTCTTTTTGCAGACATAGGTTTTCATTCTCTTGAGTAAATCCCTAGGAAGAAAGTGCTGAGTCACATGGTAAGTGTATATTTAACTTTAGAAGAAACTGTCAGATTGTTTTTAAGGTGGTTGTACAATATTGCCAGTAACATATTAGAGTTCCAATTGCTCCACAATCTCACCAATGCCTGGTATTGATAGTGCGATTAACTTCAGCCATCCTTGTGAGTTTGTAATGGTATCTCAGTGCAGTTTTAAACTATATTCCCCTGATGACTGATGATGTTAACCATTTTTTCTCATGTAATTATTAACTTTTCATATATCTTCTTTTGTGAAGTGTCTGTTCAAATATTATGCCCATATTTTAGTGGTTTGTCTTTTTATTATTGAGATATAGAATTCTTTATATAGTTTAGGTACAAGTTCTTTGTAGATGTACATATTATAAATACTTTCTCCCATTCTGTCCTTTATCTATTCATTTCTCAGTTGTGTATTTTGAAGAGCAGAAGCTATTACTTTTGATAAACTGAAATTTATTATTTTTTTCTCTTGTAGTCAATGTATGTCTCTGTATTAGTGGTGAACAATTAAAAATTGAAAGTTTAAAATACCACTTTATAGTACCGTGAGAAAACATGAAATGCCTAGAAATAAATTTAACACAGTATGTGCATTACTTGTACACTAAAAAAAAAAACTACAAAATACCACTGAGAAAAATTTATAAAGGCCTAAAAAAGAGAGGAAGAGAGACACCATGTTTACAGATTGGAAGACTTGGAAGATGTCATATCTACCCAAGTTGATTGATTAATAGTTTCAATGAAATCTCAAGCAAAATTCCAGCAGCCTTTTTTAAAAATAGAAATGAACAAACTGATACTAACATTTACATAGAGCTGCAAAGGACCTAGAAAAGCCAAAATGATTTTTGAAAGGAAGAACAAAGGTTGAAGACGTACATTAATTGATTTCAAGACTTACTCTAAAACCAAAGTCATCAAGACAGTGTGATATTGGCACACTAAGTCAGTGGAGCGGAATAGAGAGTCCAGATATAGACCTACATATTTATTCACATGAGAAAAAAATGAATCTCGAGTCTTATGTCACATCATATACATAGTTTTTGTAACTAACTCAAAATAGCTGATGTAAACATAAAGCAAAAACTATAAAACTTACAGAAGAAAGCAAGAAAAAATTGTCATAATTTGGAGATAGGCAAAGGTTTCTTAGACAAGGCACAAACAGCACAGTGAACTCCCCACTCTTGCCTTCCTTTAAAATGGAGGCTTATGAAGAAGTTTAGATTTATTATAGCAACAAAGAAGCTGTAATTTTTTTTTCACATCTGCATTGTTATGTGAGCAAGTCTCAACCCTATCACAACCCACTGGAGAAGATTTCCAAATGGACTTGACCATTGCCTCTGCAGTGGGGAGGTACTCTTTTGGGGTCCACCATTTTTGGTCCTTAGGGTGTCCCATTCAAAGCTCTTCTATCTAGGTACTCATTTCCGTCTCTGTAGAAGCAAGAGGAAACATACAGATACTATTTCTGATCATGGAAACTCAGTGTCCTCAGTCATGATCTTTTCAGCTGAGGATTGGTTGGTCCTCAGAATCCTCAGGAGAGGCCGTGTTCAGCCCATGTATTCATATATGGCCATCTCCTTAGCCAAACACCAGCCTCACTCCCAGCCCACACTACCACTCCCACCTATCCTGACACTATACATTTCTTGCAACTCACTAAAAAACAGTCAGGCTTTGTATCTTTTTACATGCTGTTTCCTTTACTTTCAAATTCCTTTCTTTGCCACTTTTCTACCTGACTCCTGCTTCAACTGCTTCCTCCCGTCAAAGCAGGTACCCAGGCTCTTGGAGATCTCTGTGTATGCCTCTCTCAGCACTTATCAAATACATTCTTGTTATCTGTTTACCTGTCTCTCTCTACCACTAGAGTGTTTAACTGTCCAGAGCAGAAATTATCTGAGTATCTGAAGTCATCCTTGTATCTTCCTCCAATTCTCCTCACCATCCCCCAAACCACAGACCACACACTCACACACACACAGCCTAGTGCAGAGTAAGACCTCGATCAATATCTAACAAACAAATGAAATAAGTTCTGCCTTCTCCAGGGAGAACTCCCTCGAGTCATAAGAAATAAATTAAAAGCATAAATAATAATCTCAAGTTTTTTAAATGGCAATTCTGCTGAAAGAAACATACAAAGCACTTTGTTTTCATCAGAAAGGGTCTAATTTTGACCTAAAGCAAGAAAGTCAGCCATTACAACTAGAAAATGGAGAGTATTTAACTACATGGCACACACCAGAGCATGGCATCCTTGTCATGGAGGTACCAGCCAGCACTTAGAACTCAGGTCTCTGACTGCTGGACCAGAGAGCAAACCACAACACAGTGACAGTAACAATTACTATTTAGAGGCTCTTAATTCACCAAGCTCTTAATTCACTGCTATATATATGTTATCCCATTTTATCTTCATCTTGACCCTATGAGGTAGGTATTACACTCTCCGTTTTACAGATAAAGTAAGAAATGCCCTCAACTCTCCAAGATTCAAACTCAAGTCTGACTTCCAAGCTTGTGTTCTTATTCACTGTGTACTGTTGTCTCTCCACGGGCCTCCAAGGGCCGCTATGGTGGAAGCCATAACTGTTATGTTCCATGTTGTAGGGCAATTTTCTAAATATGAGAGAATTCCAACACTTTTCTGCATAGCAGTGTAGCAAAGGATTCCAGGTGGTAGACTTGCAGACTTTTAACCTGGGGGCAAACTCAAGTTCCAAAAGGGAATGACCTGGGGGAGGGCAATTAAAGAAACCCCTCTCTCTGTGCTTAGGCTTGCAGAGTCTCTGGCCCAGGGACCCAGTTGTTTTCATCCACTTAGCATCTCTGGGTCTTAGAGATGCCTTCAACTGCATATGGATTTATTTATTTTTGTTGCTCAATAATGTTACACATGTGCTATGAAAAAAATATTATTCTTAGGTAAAGAAAAACTAAGGATGCAACGTTTCCCACCCCCCCTCACCCCGACCCTTTCTGCTTCTCTCTGCTTAATCCTCAAACAGATCCTGGTAACAGGAGAGTAAATAATTACAGACTTCATCCAGAAATTTTTAGATGCCAGAGACCTTTGGGCACTAAACTGAAACATTGACCTTTGCTAAAGAAGCTGCCAAAGTTTCTACGTTGTGTGTGATACTTTGAGGACAGGAACATTTTACATAAGACCTAGAATAAACAGCAGAGTGATTTATATGGTATTCGGTCTACAGAAAGGAAGAAAAAGGTAGAACTCGTGATTCACATAAGAGGCAGAGAGTAAAGAGAGAAATTCTTTCCACCCTTTCAGCTCCTAATCCACAGAGCTGCTGACTCTAGGCAACATCAGAAAAATGCTTACTTCTGAGTTATTGGCAGTGCAATTCATAACCAAAAGCTTGCCCCAGCTCCCTTTTTCTGCAGTAACAGAGTTTTGGTATAAAATTGGTATAACGTCTGGCACAAAGCTGGCGCTCAGTATTTGTGTCGTTCAATGACTAAATTTTTGTGTCTAACTCAGTGGTCTTGCAGAACTCTCTAATTCTAATTTTATACTCTTACAGAGCATGGAATTATTAAATCAGATTATGTTATGCCAGAAGCTCCTTGGCTGCAAAGAAGAACCTAGAGGTTTGAGATGCACTTCACAGAGTCTTTTTGTTAGTCAACAGAGAGCCCATTATGGAAGAACAGTGCTGCCTGTCTAGACCACAACACTTCCCTCACTCTGCAATCCTTGCGATCTGCCAATTGTTGAAATGGTAGGGGCCATGAGTCCAGTCCCTCAGTTTGCTGGACATTAGCCCCTCACATCATGGAGTCTTGTGGAGAACTGGTGTTGGAAGAAGGGTGTGCAGGCACGGGAGCACAGGGCCACGCTCAGAGAGTGCGCTCGGAGAGTAGGGACCCTCCAGACTCCCACTCCTCACTCTAGCCCCAGCACCCAGGATCATGCCTGGAAAAGAACAGGGATTCGACATGTATGTCATGAACGAACGTCCCCAGTTCTCTAGTTCCGGCTGTTTCTCAAATCATATGGGGAGGTAGTACAGGGAGCTTGAGGAATGGGGATAAGAAATGACCCATCCTTTCTTCGTTCTTTTTGTCCACTGTAACCAGCCTTACCGGCATTGGGGCCACAGAGACACACACTTACTGGGTACACGGATGGCATGTCCAGGTCCTGGCCCCACACCAGGACAAAGGAAGAAACAGAACTTCACTGCCCAGTTTGTCCCCAGTTCCTGCTTTTGCAGAGTGGGCTGTGCGAGGGCTACCTACAGGGCCTGGCGCTCGGCCCACAGTCTGTCCTACATCACACCGGCCATCGAATTCCACAGGCCCGCAGAGATGTTTATTTTTGCATTCTGGAGACTCTGCTCACTGCTTGAGCCACAGCAGGTCACACAAAGGACAAGGTGTTACCAAGGCAGAGAATGTGGTGTACTCTTTTTTTCATAAGACTGGAGAACTGAATTTCCTGTCTTGAAATGAAAGAATTAGATATGACTTTGCAAAAATTCCTCAAGATGTGGGTGGTCATCTTTGTCCCTATCCTGGTAGAAATAGTTATGGCTGAACCAGTTCATTCCACCTCCTTCTAGTTTGTGACCCAAGGAAGTCTGATAAACTTTTAACAAAAGCTTTGGAAGTAGTTCCCAACATTTTTGCATGTGAGCACAATCTATACATTTAAAAATATATCCTTAGTCAAATAGGGCAATAGTTATATTCTTAACATAGGTTATTTGTCAAGTAAGAAAATATGTAAAGACAACAAGTAAAATGAATTTCATGACATTTTCAAATACATTCATTGTCTTTTATGAATCACTAAGGCACTTACATACATTTGAAAAATTGTGTAACTATGTAAGATATTATTCTGTCCACTGACAATACTGCATGTGCATGTGGATTTGCAGTCCCTGCACTAATTCTGTTGTTTACTCCCCGGTCTGACACCTCCAGATTAGAAGCCCCCTCTGTTTATTAAGGGTAGGACTAGTGCCTTAGAGAACATGAGTTCCTTCTGGTTTACTGGGTATATTACCCAAGACCTGGCAGGAACTGGGAAATCAGGTGGAGGGGGACTTCAACAAAGGCATTATTTATAAAGGTAAGAGCAGTGTTAAAAGCTCACAAGGAAGTGGAATCCCTTGGGGCTAGTAACAGTTGGAAGCTGTTGCCACCTCTAGACCTAGGGGGCAAAGGAAGAGCCCAGTTCCTGGAAACTTGGAGGGTCCTGTAGAAAAGATCTTGGGCAAAGAGAAGGAGCCAGTCCATGAGATCCCACAGTGAAAGAGCCAACGAAATAAATACATCAACCTCCCAGTCCTCCTGCCTTCCAAGTCCCGGGGGTGGCTGAACCCAGTGGGAGCCCAGTTGGTGCAGTCCATAAATGGCAGCCTCCCAGGGCAGAGAAGAGGGTGGAAATGAGTGGACGGTAAACTTGGAGGGGCAAATAGAGACTCGTGCTGCACACCAGCCTAACCTGTACACTTGCCCTACGGTGCACTAGGGCTATGGTTGAAAGATGAGGTCAAGTCCTGACCCAATGCTGGGCCTTGCCTTTAAACTAGATCAAGTTGCTGAAGGTTACCAACTCAAATCTTTTGGCATATTTCAAAGACAAAATTCAATCATGAAATCGACCTCCTCTTTTGCTGCTCAGACTTAAGCACCCCCTTAGTTTCAGCCAGCTGTCACCTTTCAATGGAAGACACCAAAATCTGTATCTCCGCTTCCGATCTCTTTCCCAAGTTGCAGATTCAAATTTCCGGTAGTCTAGAAGGTACCTCAAACTCACATGTCCAAGAAAGCACTGGCTATTCATTCCTGGAAACACTTTTTTAAAAAAATGCTCTTATCATTTTCCAACTAGGAATGCTAGAAAACTGAGTCATTTTGACTCCTCCTCAGCTCTCACAACAAGTGAGTCCAACTCTCATCACTTCTTTCTTTTAATCCCTCTCACATCTGCCCTCCCATTTTATTTCCCATTGCCTTGTCCCTGAACTAAGCCTGAGCCTGTCCCAGCCTGCCTTGTTCAATCCTGACTCTACCACTTCCTTACGGACTGAGCTTATTTAGACTTCTCTGCCATTTACTAATTGTGAGCTCCCACTTAGTGCCTCAGTTTCCCTATCTGTATGACACGCCCATGTATAATACTTACAGCTGGGGACAAAGCCCTCCTTTTCCATAATTCCTTAGGGTGAGGACTCCAGTAGAGTTAACACTCCCAGCCCTTCTCTTCTTCCTCTCTTATCTCCATAAGAGGAGTTAGTTAGCTGATTCTTTGGGAGAAACAATTGCATGCACGTGCCTCAGATCTTCCTTTACTTTGTTTTTCTGTGTGGTATCTGCCTTTAATAGAAAGGCTCATCCTTCTCAGCAATTCCGTGCTACAAATGAAATAGGGGCAGATGCCCTTGCAAGGAGGCCTGTGGCTGTCTAGGAGTTTCCTGTGATTGCGACTTGGGTACGTTTGTCCTTTTCATGAGCAAAGTACTGCAGCCCTACTTGGCTGGTGGTTCTAAGCCTCATTCCCCAATTGTATTATCAGCATTTAGCATGGCATTTTGATCTTCATCTCTTTGATACCTGTTTCTACCACTAAATTGGTTTGCAACTTAGGGAAAAGATGAATGTTTTTTATTGATCCTTTCAAATCCCAATTCCTACCCCACAGAGTTGCTGTGAAAATGAAATGAGGTAACCCATATTATATCACAAAGCATAGGACCTGCCCGTAGGAAGCATTCCCATAAATGTTAGCTATTACTACTATAATTGTTGTGGTCATAGACTGCCTCCACAAGCCTACGGAAGGGACAGGAATCTAAAAGTTCAATATCCAATGATTATTACAATTTTTATGTCAAGATGGTGTTCCAGAATAAATATTTACATCAAGTAGAACTTCATAAACAGCAAAAGAAGATCTGTCACCATTCTCTATCCAAAGATTTCGTGTGGAGGCATTTACATGTGCTCTGAGGCTGGGTGTGAAAAATGTGCTGAAAGAGTATTTCTCTGAGAAGGAGGCTTAGAAGAGGCCCTTAGGCCATGATGCAGCTGTAAATAGTAACAGGACATGGCTCTGCAACAGATTTTTAAAAAGAAACTCACATTCCTTAGACAAGACGCTCCTCTCTCAATAATTCCAGGGTTCCCCATCCATCCCACTTGTAAATACTGCTCTTTGAGGCCTTAAAAACTGTGTTACCAACATGAATGCTGCATCACATTTTTAAGCACATGGAACAGTGCCCTTGGCATGGAGTCAGACATCTCTAGCTTTGAAATCCAACTCTAACAATTCTCAGCTACATGACTTTGACATGCAACTTAGCTTTCGGAATCTCTCCTGCTGTGTACATTGTGGTTAATATTCCCTCTTTAGCAGGGCTCTAATGAGGATTAAATGACAAAATACATGTAAAAGCATCTGTCAATGGAAAAGAAGCCAAACTCCATAAAATAATTTTTAAGAGATTTATTCTGAGCCAAATTTGAGGATCATGACCCAGAGCCACGCTCAAGAAGCGTTGAGCAAGTGGACTGCCTGTGGCTGGGTTACAGTTTGGTTTTATACATTTCAGGCAGACAGGGGTTACAGGTAAAGTTATAAATCAATACGTGGAAGGTATATATTGGTTTGGCCCAAAAAGGTGGGCCATTTCGAAGGTGGGGGGCTTATAGGTTATAGGTGGGTTTAAAGATTCTTCGGCTTGTAATTGGCTAAAGACAAGAAGCTTTGTCTAAAGGCTTGGAGAGTTTTTAAGATAAAGAGCTGTTAGTCAGAGACAAGCCAGCAGGCATTGTGTAAAATGAGGACCTACAGGTTTGTCTTACATACCCTTAGGCCTGTTAATGGGTTACAACGGATATCTCCAAAAAGGGAGGGGGCATGATGAGGCATGTCTGGCCTCCCTCCTGTGGCAGGCAATTTAGTTTTAGGATATCCCCTTGGCCAAGAGGGGGTCCATTCAGTCAGCTGGTGGGGGAGACCCTTAAGATTTTGTTTTGGTTCACACATCTGACACCTATTAAAATATTCACATATTAACAAATATTCATTTCCTTCCCTATAATACCAGCAAATATATTATTCATCTTCATTTGTTCCTTTCAACAATTTTCCAAATTAAAAAGTAAGAGATTGTACACTCTGATAGCTATGCAGTAGCATACAGTAAGTACTCAAAAAATACTTAGTTTAGTTAAACATATACAAGTCACTAGATCAAATAGTGACATGATTAGAAAATTAATAAATAAACACCTTAATTATAACTGAAAGCACACGTATTTCTTTTCCTAGAGTATCAAAAGGAAAAAAATATGAAGGACAGACCCAGAGTCTTCATTTTACCAGGTCAATTTTCTCTTGATATGGAGACAATACAAAAAAGTTAAATATTGAATTAGGGAGACTGGAAAAAGGAAAATAAGAGGGAAAACTATACCTTTAAGAAATACCACGTTTCTTGAATATTCAAACTAATTTTCACTTCTTTGCAGTATTTAATTGATTCTTTCTTTTGGAGTTTCACTGAAATTCTTTAGAGGCGAATATCTATACACTAAATATCTGTGTTAAAGTTCTCTTCCTTTTTTAATGATTTTTCCTAAGTTGTACACAGATGGTATATCCAACCCATGGACTGTATCAGCACATGAGGATTGTAACAGCACGTGAAAATGCCTATTTGCTATTAACTCAAAATCCAAACCCAAAACATATGTGCTATCAGCACAATTGTAGAAACACATATGCACAAGGACAAACTAAGAAATGAATACATAAAAATAAAAAATAGTGTGAGGAAGGTGAGATTGTGAATGACCTTTTCTTATGTTTTCTGAACTTCTTGGAATATTCATACTCTTTTTATAAAAAGTAATAAAACCACTCATCCTGCTGTAGCATTTTTTTTCATTTACCATTAATTCACATGTGCTTTTCTATATATTTGGCATAGCGGACATTTACCATTTTATATATTTATCATGTTTAGGTTTGCCCTCTTAATTCTAAGTTATCAAGATTTTATCCTCCCACTAATACTTGAGAGGGTTTTGATTCGGGAACACTCTTTCATACCTGGATTAAAGATTTCCCCCTCACTTCTTCTTGCCTGCCCAACAAACTGAACACAAGAATCTATTTATGGGGCCTGGTGAGGTGGTTCGTGCCTGTAATCTTAGCACTCTGGGAGGCCGAGGCAGGAGGATCGCTTGAGCTCAAGAGTTCGAGACCAGCCTGAGTAAGAGTGCGACCCCGTCTCTACTAAAAATAGTAAAAATCAGCCAGGTGTGGTGGTGCATGCCTGTAGTCCCAGCTACTCGGGAGGATCACCTGAGCCCAGGAGTCTGAAGTTGCTGTGAACTAGGCTGACACCATGGCACTCCAGCCTGGGTGACAGAGTGAGACTCTGTCACAAAAAAAAAAAAAAAAAAAAAAAAAAAAGAATCTATTTGTGGAAAGAGAAACTTCATGATCATATTTTAATGTTGACTACAATCCAAATGACAGAGTTTGATATTTTTCTTCTTTTTTTCATATATATAAATATGTGTGTGTGTGTGTGTGTATAAAGCAAAAAAAAAAATTATTTCAGCATGGCCTTTCACTATAATTTTCAAAACTGTTTTCCTCTTACAAAATGATGTAATATTTGATGAGTAAATAACATGGAATGAAAAAGTCCATTTTAGGACAACTGCACTAGAGAGAATGAGAATGCAATGTTCTTTCTCACGGCACTTCATGCTCACACGAGGAAATCATTCTCTTTTCTTTGATAAACTTCTTGAGAGAATGCCGATGACAATTTTTTTTTCTTTTTTTAAACAAGGTCTTGCTATGTTGCCCAGGCTGGACTCGAACTCCTGGGCTCAAACGATCCTCCCACCTCAGCTGGGACTACAGGCATGCCCCGCTGTGCCAGGCTTAATGACAGAACTGTTTTCACTGGGAGCTAGGAGAACAAGTTAATATTTTCAGGATAAAAATAAGTAACTTGAGTTACACTGGAGAGTTTTAGAATCTTTAAATGAGGTAGTCTAAACAGAAAACAAACATTTTGATTTCTGCAAAATAATCATGAATAAGACTGAAAAGTACAATTTTTAGTCTGTACTTAATCATTCGTGTCTTAAACCCATACTCTTCACTTAGGATAGAGTATCAAGCAGTACAAATTCAGTTTATCTGGTTTCTCATTTCTGAGGAAAGCACCAATTAAGAACAGAGGGGAAGAAAAGGCTGAGAAATGGCTACAGTCTATGCTACAAAGTTAATACGCTTTACTCTCGGGGCATTCCATCGGCTAGTGTAGTCAATGTATTCTTACTGTGCATTCTACACTCACAAGTTTGATTTTATGGGTTTTGGATTCACCAATGATTAATAGTAATCACAGTGTGGGGGACAAGCGGTATCAGTCAAATCTATAACTAAGGATGAGAAGTCATAGTTAAGAATCTAACAGCAGTAGAGTAGAACAAGAAAAATGAAAGAAAAGAAAAAAAACAAAAAAATGAAGGAAGGAAGGAAGGTAGGTTGGTTGGTTGGCTCAACAGCTTGAAATCATTTTATGTAGAGGGAAACACATCAGCATGCCTTCGTAATGCAGAGCTTCCCAACTGCTGAGCTGGGCTACAGATGTGATATGGATCCGTATTAGTCTACTCAGGCTGCTGTAACAAAATGGCTAAAACAATGGAAATTTATTTTCTCAGTTCTGGAGGCAGGAAGTCCACCATTAAGGTGACAGCAAATTCAGTTTCTGGTGACACCTCCCTTTCTGGCTTGTAGATGACCACCTTCTTGCTATGTGCTCACATGGCCTTTCCTCAGTGCATCTGGGGCGATCTGTGGGGGAAGGTGGAATTTGCTGGAGTCTCTTCTTATAAAGACATTAATCCTATCAGATCAGGGACTACCCTGATATGGTTCAAATATGATTTGTTTGATCCTGCCAAGGCTCATGTTGAAATATGATTCCCAATGTTGGAAGTGGGGCCCAGTGGGAGGTGTTCGGGGTCATGCGGTCAGATCCCTCATGAATGGCTTGGTGCTGTCATCCTCCCAGTAGTGAGTGGATTCTTGTTCTATTAGTTCCCACAAGAGCTGGTTGTTAAAAAGAGCCTGGCATTCTTACTTCCTCTCTCACTGTGTGATCTCCACAGCCTGGCTCCCCTTCCCATTCTGCCATGAGTGG
Source organism: Indri indri (assembly GCA_004363605.1). NCBI lineage: Eukaryota > Metazoa > Chordata > Mammalia > Primates > Indriidae > Indri > Indri indri. The sequence goes on from RJWJ010003377.1 coordinate 17,651, forward strand.
AAGCCGTCTGAGGTCCTCACCAGAAGCAAATGTTGGTGCCATGCTTTTCGTACAGCCTGCAGAACCATGAGCCAAATAAACCTCTTTTCTTTATAAATTACCCAGTCTCAGTATTCTTTATAGCAATGCAAAACAGACTAAGACACACCCACATGGGCCTCATTTAACCTTAATTATTTCTTAAAGGCCCCATCTCCAAATATGTCAGATTGGGGGTTAGGGCTTCAACATATGAATCTGGGGGACACAAACATTCTGGTTATTACAGGATCCTTCAGTTCACAGGGCAGTTGGGAAGACCCTCTGGTGGCCATCACCTAGAATTATCAGGACAATTTCAAATAGTTCCGGGAAAAAAAAAAAAAATACCCAAATTCCTATATATTGGCAGTGTACTCATTTGGTGACAAGACCTAGACTACTTATGTATCTCTCAGAAGATTCTTATGTTTTATTGTAGAATCTTTTGTGGCTAATTACATGTGCTCCCTCAGACCCTTCTGGAGGGGTACAAATATCTGTTCTACATACTATAACAAAAAACCTGGTCCTACTGGTTTCTGAAAGAGTTTAAATTCACAGTTGTGAGGATTAAATAATTTAAGTAATACACTTAAAACAGGCCTGGTACATATGATAAGTGATATACAAGTATTAACTATCATCACTATTTTTTTATTTCAAAATATTAAGAGGGTACAAATGTTTTAGGTTACATGGATTATTTTGGTAATGCTTGAGTCCTGGCTAAAGGTGTGCCCATCACCTAAATAGTGTTCATAGTACACGTTAGGTAGGTTTTTGCTCTTCCTCTTCTTCCCCTTCCCCTGGTTGATTTCCCCTGAGTTTTATTAATACTTCCCTCTGTGCACATGTGTGCTCATTGGTTAGTTCTAATTTAATAGGGAGGACATGTGGTGTTTATTTTTCCATTCTTGAAACACTTCACTTAGGATAATGGTCTCCAGTCCCATCTAGATTGTTGCAAAAGGTATTAATTGATCTTTTTTATGGCTGAGTAGTATTCCATGGTATACATATACCACATTTTATTAATCCACTCATGAATTGATGGGTACTTGGGTTGATTCCACATCTTTGCTAACGTGAATTGTGCTGCAATAAACATTCATGGGCAAGTGTCTTTTTGATAAAATGACTTTTTTTCTTTTGGGTAAATACCCAGTAGTAGGATTGCTGGATCAAATGGTAGGTCTTTTAGTTCTTTGAGGAATCTTCATACTGTTTTCCATAGAGGTTGTACTAATTTGCAGTCCCACCAACAGTGAATAAGCGCTCCTTTTTGCATCCATGCCAGCATCTACTGTTTTTGGACTTTTTGATAAATGCCATTCTAACTGGGGTAAGGTTTTGATGTGGTTTTGATTTGCATTTCCCTCATGATTAGTGATGTTGAATATTTTTTCATATGTTTACTGGCCATTTATCATTCTTCTTTTGACAAGCTTCTGTTCATGTCTTTTGCCCACTTTTTAATAGGGTTTTTTTTTTCTTGTTGATTTGTAAATTCTGGTTATTAGCCCTTTATCCTGTGTGTAGCTTGTGAATATCTTCTCCCATTCTGTAAGTTGTCTATTTGCTGTTTTGATTGTCTCCTTATCTGTGCAGAAATTTCTTAGTTTAATCAAATACTATTTATTAATTTTTGCTGTTGCCATGATTGCCATTGGGACCTTTCTCATAATTTCTTTGCCCAGGCCAGTATCTAGAAGAGCATTTCCAACATTTTCTTCTAGAGTTCTTATGGTTTAATTTCTTAGATCTAAGTCTTTGATCCATCTTGAATTAATTTTTGTGAGTGGTGAGAGGTAGGGGGTTCTGTTTCATTCTTCTGCTTGTGGCTATCCAATTTTCCCAGCACCATTTATTGAATAGGGCTTCCTTTCCTAGTGTGAATTGTTGTCTGCTTTGTCAAAGATCAGTTGATTGTAGTTAGATGGTTTTAATGGGTTTTCTGTTGTGTTCCTTTGGTCTATGTCTCTTTTTGTACCAATACCATGCTGTTTTGGTTAATACAGCCTTGTAATATAGTTTGAAGTCTGGTAATGTGATGTCTCCAGATTTGTTCTTTTTGCTCAAGATTGCTTAGGCTATTGGGGCTCTTTTCTGGTTTCGAATGAAGTATAGAATTATTTTTTCTAGATTTGTGAAGTATGACTTTGGTAATTTGATGGGGATTGCACTGAATTTGTAAATCACTTTGGGTAGTATGGACATTTTAACAATGTTTATTCTACCTATCCATGAGCATGCTATGTTTTTCCATTTGTTTATATCCTCTGTGATTTCTTTCCTCAGAGTTTAGTAGTTCTCCTTGTAGAGATCTTTGACCTCCTTGGTTAAGTATATTCTTGGTATTTTATTTTCTTTGTAGCTATTGTGAATGGTATTGAGTCTTTGATTTGACTCTCAGCTTGATGGTTATTAGTATATAGAAATGCTACTGATTTATGCATATTGATTTTGTATCCTGAGACTTTGCTAAATTTATTTATCAAGTCCAGGAGACATTTTGTGGAATCTGTGCAGCTTCCTAAATACAAGATCATATCATCAGTGAAGAGCAACAGTTTGACCTCTTCTTTCCCAATATGGATACCCTTATTATTCTTCGCTTGTCTGATTGCTCTGGCTGGGACTTCCAGCACCATGCTGAATAGAAGTGGTGACAGTGGCCATCCTTGTATTGTTCCAGTTCTTAGGGGGAATGCTTTCATCCTTTCCCTATTCAGTATGATGTTGGCTGAGGGTTTATCATATATGGCTTTTATTATTCTGAAATATATTCCTTCTATGCCTAGTTTGTTGAGGGTTTTTATAATGAAAATGTGCTGGATTTTGCCGAATTACTCTTATAATTGATTTCTAGTTTTATTCTGCTGTGGTCTGAGAAGGTACATGGTATGATTTTGATTTTTTTAATTTGTTAAGACCTGTTTTGTGGCCTAAGATATGATCAATCTTGGAGAATGTTCCATGTGTTGCTGAGAAGACTGTATATTCTGTAGTTGTTGGATAGACTGTTCTGTAAATGTCTGTTAGGTCCATTTGATTTAGAGTTTGGTTTAAGTCAATTATTTCTTCATTTATTTTTTACCTGTTCAAGTTTGCATCCAGAGAGGGGGAAGGCTAATCCCACTGAACAAGTTTTAAAGGGGAAGTAGGAGATGAAAAATAAAGTTGCAGTTTTATTACAGTCTGTGTGTGATGCTTGTTCTCCGTACCATATGCATAAAATGGAGTGAAACATTTTAGGACTTATTCAAAAATTATGGAACTTAATACCAACTTAAATATAAATACATTCAAGAGAAGTTTAGATCAATTCATGGATGACATCAAAATGGGTCACCAAGAGAAGGAGGGAATATTCAGGAGATGCTGTCACACTGTAACAGGCCCCCCACTGGACAAATTTCAATGACCCCTATTTAATCTTCTCCCTTAACCAACCACTTGACCTTTGGACTTGTTTCCCAGAAATAGTGGATTTTCCACAAGACAAAGGAGCTGAGATTCTGAAGGCCCCTGGGCAGACTTCCCGATGCCAAGATTCACCACCTCCCATAACCTGCCCCAATGCACATAGCCCCTTATTAGTTACACTATTGACCTGCCTCAAGGCATGTGGCCCCTCCTTTAAAAGCCCATCATCTCCCTTAGGGAGACAAATTTGGGGCAGCATCTCCTGTTCTCCCAGCAAGATATCTGTCATATTAAATAATTCCTTTCTTCCTTGGCATACCTCATCTCACTGATGAAATCTTTGTGCGACAAGCAACTAGACCTAGGCTGAAACCCCCTTGCAGGTTCGACAGCAGCACTTTGAGGCTGACAACATATCTATGTGTTCCCACTGGCTTTTTTTGTTTATGGTGTCATCTTTACAAACAAACAAAAGATCAATTTCAATGTTTTAAAGCTATGCATATCATAGACTAATAGAATAACCTACCATGATTATTACTTCATTGACCAAAGCATTTTAAACAGGACACTATAAAGATGATGATAAATATATATAGATTATTCACTAAAGGTTATTATTGATCTTCTCCTAAAATTATCCTTTATTTTACATGATCTGAATCAAGAAAGTTTTAGGAACAAGGGCGTGGATAACACATCCATGCCTAAAAGGACTTGTAAAAATGAACTGTAAGTAATTTATTTGGGTAAGTCTATGCTATTTAGTCATAATTAAGTATCCATAAAATAAAATAGAAAGGACAACTTACATTTGTTGTATAGCACCACAGAGTTTATATTCACAAACACCACTGTATTTAAGCCTCAGACCAATCTAGTAAGGAAGGTGGAGAAGGTTAATAGTCACCTCCTGCCTTGGTCTGCCCAGCATCCGTGGCCTCTTTTTTAGGCAACATCTCAGTTTTCCCATTCTCAGTTTATGTGGCTTGAACCTATGTGTTCCTGGAGAGGTCTGGCCAATTAGAGACACGATGATTCATTCAGAGACTTATGAACCAAGCTAGACCAATAACGGTCAGCCCTGGGACATTGGCTGGAACAACCAGGAAGCAGTGCCTTCTTTCCATAGGGTTCCCAAGTCACAGAATACAAATGCAGAGCTGCTGATGGCCATTTGTGTCATCGCTAAGCCAACTCAGGAAAGAGCTAGAGAAATACATATTTCTAAAATTTTTTAAACATCTAAGCTCAGCTGTATCTAAATTCTACCCTTGTGGTTCTCCGATAAATGAATAAATGAATTAGCTTTTTACTTTTTGTCACCCTGAGTTTGATTTCTGGCACTTGCACCCTGAAGTCTTGACTAATTTTTAAAGGCATTGTTTTTCTGGTCTTATATTATAAATATGGCTCAAAGTTTATACAATTGTCCAAGATCATGCAGTAATGTGTGGCTAAGCCAGGATGCAAACTCAGAGCTGTCAAACTCCCAATCAGTGGCTCTTCCCAATTCTTCAGCTTGGTTCTCCATCCACATAGTTATACTACCAGTGTTTTACAGCCCTTAAACAAATGCATTTTTATCTCTTTTTGCACAAACACTCAAATAATTAAATGGGCCAGCGGCCATGTCCAAAGCAGGGTGATCAGGAGAATGAGTTTATATAATAACATGAAGCAAATAGTAAGGGGTTCCCATTAAAGCAGACTATAACAAAATCAATCATCAGCTCCTCTAACAATAAAAGTTCTAGAAGCCTATGAAATTGAAGGATTGTGAGCCACAAGAACACTGCAGAAATAAGGAAATTCAAGTAATCATATTGGCTCCATTCCTGTTGGCAAACTAATTTAATTACCCCCACACCACATTTTTTTCATGAAGAACTGTAATACAGTAATGTTTAGTATTGAGTTTTTCAGTTATCTAATATGAGAGTCTGCAAAGATTATTAAATAGAGGAAATGTTTTAAATCAAACAAAGAAAACCCATTGTTCCAGCATCAAAGAGGACATGTAGCTAGTTCTTTAATAAAACATGTGCTCTATCTCATACACACTGTTGACAGGAGTATTAATCAATTCGATTTTGTGAAGTGACACTTGGCAGCATTTATCAAAAGTTTTAAATGTACTTAACTTCTGACCCAAAGCTTCTACATTTAGGAATTTGTCATATACTAACGCTTCCCAAATGCTCAGATAGAAGAGTGCATTAGCATTATTTGTAGCTGCAAAACACTGGAATACATTTCCATTAGCAGAGAATCAGTTGGACAAGTTGTGGTACATTCAGCTTCCAATTTAACATAGCAGATTGAACACACATGTTTATTTCTGTTCCCTCCTAAAATGCTGCTGACAGCAAAGGAATAAAAGGAAATAAACCACAAGGATAAAGCACACAGGAGAGAAGATAACAGCAAACAAAAGATGTCAACCAAATTGTGGATGCTAGGAAGTGAATGAACAGATGGTATCTGACTTAGCAAAACGGAGAACACTGAAACCTAATCCAAGAGAAAAGCGAGATGATAAGAAGGAAACTTGCAGAACTCCAGAAAGACTGGGGAATGAAGGAACAGAGAATTTTCTAAAGACAGCAAGTGTGGGATGAAACTAAAAATAGAATTGATGGAAAGTTTTTAAAAGTTTCTGCCCCCTAGACAATTAGCGTTCCCCTCTCTGGAAGAAAACTGGTATTTACTTTGTGGAAATGCGACATACTGTTCTTGCTGGCGGTGGTGAGGCACCAAATGAAAACAAGCTGATTAAAAGAATAGCATATGAACGATGAAATGCCCTGTCCCAAAACTCTGGCCCTATTTTTTGTTTTGCTTTAAAAATCTGGAGATTCTAACAAGTCCAGGCTCCAATCCTGCCTGGCCACCATACTTGGCCTCTATACTCATTGTACTATGGATTGGCCCATGATGTAGTTCAAGTCCCTCATTTTGCAGTGGAGAAAAGCTGGCACTCAGCAAAGTGACTCAGAGGTCACATAGAAGGTTAGAACCAGCTGTGAGACAAGAACAGAGGCCAGTGGGCCTTTGCTACACAACCCTGAAGATAGAGTTTGGCCATTCTCCAGACATTGTCCAACTTGCCAACAGCTTTGTCCCAACTGTTCAGAGCAATGTCATCATACAAACTTCAGAGTAATGCTCTGCCTTGGAGCCTGGCCCCACTGCAAGGAGCCCAGGAATTCAGATCCATTAGGAAGAGCTAGGAAAAGCCACAGCAACTAGGGTTCCTCATAGTTCTAAGCTTACAAGCCCCCTCTACTTGCTGGACAGGAAGTAAACTTTCATGGCTGCAGAATTGATGTATTTGGTGATATGACGCATTGATAAACACTTCCTCCTTGGGTCAAGGAGAATATCAAGCTTCTTTGGTTTTATTGATTCTTAAAGAATACAGGTAGAAACAAAGAAATTCAGAGGTTAACATATACTAATGTGTACAAAGAAGAAATGCATATATTTTAAAAATTGAATATTGTTATTGACTTTTTTTTGTATCAAATTTCTGAGAATTCAAAGACCAGGTCTTTTCAGCTGAAATAGAAAAGCATACTGGTATGGTAAGGTGACTTGAAAGCACAGAGGAAGAATTCCGCATGGCGTGGAAGAAAGAGCACTTAATTATGGCCTTGGGAACACAATCTCCCTAAGCATACATAGCTGGTTAGAGGCCCAACAGAATCAAACCCAGGTCTCCTGACTCCTAATCTAGCATACATCCTACGACATGCTATTGCTCTCCTCTGTGCAACTACTGATTGAAAAATTAGAAGGGTATAGACATCAGAAAGAAAAAGAAAATCCAAGATGATTTCATTAAGAGCACGTTGATCTTCATTAAAGAAGACTCTTTCTAATAAGATATAAACCATCGTTTTTCTGTTGAGATCAAAACTATGTTTTATGTATGTATATTACTATGACTTATTCTCCCAAAATCCTAAATTGTAAGTGCACACAAACTATATAAGATAAAGTTAGAAGTAGGTACAATTTTTATTTTATCTACTTCTGTACTGTTTGAAAACGTAACAAGAGAGAAGCATTTCCTTTGTAACTAGTAAAAATAAAGATAATAACATGTCTAGTTCAATTGATTGAGATTAATTACATTAGCTGATTCCTCCTTTATGTACAATTGGCTGAAATATAAACACTGGCAAGGGAAGTCGTTCCAAAAATACAGTCCTATGAACAAGTGAAGTCGATAAACAACATATGATCTACCTCGTTTTTACCAAGTATATTTAATACATAAAAGATTTACAAAACATCTGGAACATTATATTTTAAAATGTTAAGATATAAAAAGGAAAAACTAAGGCAAAGACATAACATAAAACATAGCGAGGGCCGGGCGCGGTGGCTCATGCCTGTAATCCTAGCACTCTGGAAGGCCGAGGCGGGAGGATTGCTTGAGCTCAGGAGTTTGAAACCAGCCTGAGCAAGAGTGAGATCCCGTCTCTACTATAAATAGAAAGAAATTAGCCAAACAACTAAAAATAGAAAAAAAAAAAAAATTAGCCAGGCATGGTGGCACGTGCCTGTAGTCCCAGCTACTTGGGAAGCTGAGGCAGGAAGATCTCTTGAGCCCAGGAGTTTGAGGTTGCTGTCAGCTAGGCTGGCTCCACGGCACTCTAGCCCAGGCAAGAGAGTGAGACTCTGTCTCAAAAAAAAAAAAAAAAAAAAAAAAAGGAGGATGTTAATACAAATAAAATCAATCCACTTCTTATTGGGAGGTCAAAAAAGTTGGCCTTAAGATTTCTAGCACATAGACTGTAAAGGAAAACCCAGTCAGTTACCTAATTCATAATGTCTATCAGATAAGGACAAACCAATTGGATTAAAGCCAGTTAATCCAATTTTTCCTAGCAATAATAATAGCGAATGCTTATGTAGTGCTTAGCATATGCCTGGGCACCATTCATTCAATCCTCTCAACAATGATACAAGAAAGTGCAAAAACTATCAGCACCATTTTATAGACGGGGACATTGAAGCACACAGAAGTTAACGACTCACCCGAGGCCACACAGGTCTTTAAACCCTGCCTGGATAGCTGAGTCCAGAGTTCCCACAAATTCTATTTGATGCTGCAATTCTAACAGAGCAACTTTTAACCACTACAGTACCCGCTTGATTCTTCACAGAAAATCTGTGTGAAGTAAGACTAACATCCTCAACATTGTTATAGCAGGTACAGTGACACATCTCGGAGGGCTTCTGAGATTGGACTACAGATGTGAAGCTGGGTAGAAGGCAGCAGTTAAAACTTAAACTCTTAAACTGCTTAAAACTCTCTAATGGCTTCCGCATTGCCCTAAAAAGACCACCTAACCTCCTTATGGCCCACATTGCCTTGAATGATTAAACCCCTTTAAATCTTCAAACCTTACCTCCTATCGCTCTTCTCCTTGGTTGTGGTGGACCAGCTTCTCAGGCCTCCTGTTCTCAGAACATACCAAACTCATTTCTACCTCAGGGCCTTTCCACTTGCTCTTTCCTGCCTGGATTGCTCTCCCTGTTTTCACACAGCTGGCTCCTTCATGTCATTCAGGTCCCAGCTCAAATGTCTTTTTCCAAAACACACTTTCCCCACCACAATAATGTTAAGATGCTTCCTGTTGCCCACCCCCCGGTAACCTTGTACGAAATTAGGCTGTTTTATTTTTTCATAGCACATTTATCACTATCTGAAGTTGTCCCATTTATTAATTTGTTTGTTTAATGCTTGTCTTCATTACAAAAGTGTAAGCTCCATGAGGGAGGGACTCTTGCCTTTCTTATTCACTGCTGGATTCCCAGCACCTAGAACATGCCTAGCGTATAAAAGAGCCCTTCGATAAACAACTACACCTATCAAAACTGGAAAATGAATTGCCCCATGAATTGAAGAAAATTCGATCCTTACTGTGTTGCTTTTAAGTTGCCTACGCTGGCTGCTGGCACAGGCCAGATTCACAACTGCCACCGTCTCAGTTAGGGAGGTGTAGGGTAGTACACAGCATAAGGACCATTTGATACCAGACTTCAGACAACAGTGATACCCACGGAAACATTCCTGGTACAGCTGAGAACTAGATCCTGGAAGCATTCAGCTGCTAATGGGTAACGCTCCTGAGCAGAACTCAGCAGCTTGCCGGGGAGTTTGCAGCATTTGAGAGCCACACACTGAAGAGCTATCAAAAATGTGTCAAGTGCTTTGAGCCCTCAGGATTATAGAAGCTAATAAATGCTAGTTATCTTGGCTGCACATGTGCTGGGCACTGCTAAAGTCAATACCCCTTCCAGAAGGAGTGTGCACTTAGTTTTTAGCCACCAAATCATATTGGCTATCACAGATTGAGGCCAATGTGACTCGTATATATTAATCTGGCAGAGGATGAGGAATTCCCCAACTATGTATCAGATAGGCTTCCATCTGTACAAAGCAGCCAGCAGTCTGCCTTCTCCTATCTCTTCATCAAAGATTGAAAAGATGGGAAGCAACCGCTATCGGCAAAGCTCATGAGAAACTCGTCCTCTATCCACAAACAAAACCACTCCTGAGATCAGGATCAGAGGGTTCCTGCCTGGTAATAAGTCCCTTGTCAAAACAGGCAAGTACTTAGTTCATCTCTCCGGTGAAATGTTCTCAAAAGCAGCCCCAAGTCATTAAAAACAACACGCATTGGCTGGGCTCGGTGGCTCACACCTGTAATCCTAGCACTCTGGGAGGCCGAGGCGGGCGGATTGTTTTAGCTTGGGAGTTCGAGACCAGCCTGAGCAAGAACGAGACCCCGTCTCTACCAAAAATAGAAAGAAATTAATTGGACAACTAAAAATATATAGAAAAAATTAGCCAGGCATGGTGGCGCATGCCTGTAGTCCCAGCTACTCGGGAGGCTGAGGCAGTAGGATCACTTGAACCCAGGGGTTTGAGGTTGCTATGAGCTAGGCTGACGCCACGGCACTCACTCTGGCCTGGGCAAAAGAGTGAGACTCTGTCTCAAAACACACACACACACACACACACACACACACAAACAACAGGCATTAAAGGGGATAAGGCAACACTCTCTTTGCATAACAAATCTTATTAAATTATAAATATATAAAAATGACTTATTTCTCAGGTAACCAGCTTCTACCTTTACTTTGTCACATTATTTTCCTTTTACATTATATATGGCTTACTAAAGTGGTGGGTCCTTAATTAGCATTCTTATGTAAATGTTGCCTTGTTTTATTAGAAAAAGATTTAAAAAATAAGGTAGTGACTTATTTTGGTAAAAAATAGAAATCTCACAGACAATTAATGTCATTTAATCCATAGTTTCTATTCCAATCCAGTTTATATTAGAATTATAAAAGGCCCCCGCAAAATCCCATTAACCTGCCCAAGACAGGGGCAGGCTCTTTTGAAGGCTCTCTGTCTCCTCTGTGAGAATGCGCAGCGTTATGAAGTAGAGGAAATATGAAGTGATTCTACACCGCCAGGGTAGAGAGCGCAGAGAAAGTTCTGTAAGTACACAGACCACGTAGATTTCTAGATGTGCCTAAAGAAGAGGCATGGACAGGTGTGTCACAGGCAGAGACCTGAAAAAGACCCCGGGGCCAGGAGGGTCGGGAAGGGCGGGTGTGTTCACAGTAATTGAGAAAACAAGTCCACAATAAGATCGAGAAAAGACTGGGAAGAAAGATGCTTGCAGCAGAGTTTGCAATTGTCCCCCTACGATTAGGCCATGAGAGCCTGTGCCAGCTGGGGCCACAGCGACGGCAAGGAAGGAGAGCTCTGAGCAGAGGCTGGGGAGAGGCTGGAAGCCAAACTCCAAGGTGTCGACTACTTCTCATTTGAGAAGTCTTTGAGAGAACAGAGCACAAGGAAGAAATGTTGAGGGGAAATGACTAGCAACATCTTATTTAGATGTAAGATGATTAAAACATGGAATCATTGCTGGCCTCCCCAATATACCATTTGTCCTCAGCTTCAACTCCTTGCATCTCTATGAGGCCTCAAAATTAGTCATCAGATCTTATAGCTCTTTCCCATATCTGCACAAAACCAGCGTGAGTCGGAGCAGCTCAAGTTGGGACAGCTCCGACAGGCTCTTTTCCTTTGCTTCAAATTCCTGGCCCTGAAACTAGGCAGCCAGAAGCATCATGTCAAAACAAAACAAAACAGGCTCCCACAAAAGGTCACTGATAATTGATTAAAACCGTCAATCTTGTGGGAAAAAATCCCTTAACTAATTGTAAAGAGGCTCCTAACTAGTTGTGCCTTTCCTTACCACCTGTCTTCTGGTTCATCAAGTTCTCTAACCCTCAAAAACAAGCCCACCCCAGCTACTTGGCAAACCGAGGTAGAAGGATCGCTTGAGCCCAAGAGTTTGAGGTCGCAGTGAGCTGTGATCACCCCGCTGCACTCCAGCCCAGGCAACAGAGCAAGACCTGTCTAAAACAAAAAAACAAACAAAAAAAGCCCCATACTTTCTAACCCACCCATTCAGCCTGCACATGATCAAATATAGTAACTGGAGAGAAGCAGAGAAAGAAAAGAATAAATTATATTATTGTAAACTGAAAAACTCTTGTTTTCATGAAGGTACTCCTTGGCACCATGACAAGATTTTCCACTTTTTCCGTAATTGGTTCATATGGAATCTCGACTGTTTTTGTTTTGTTTTGTTTTTTTAGAGACAATGTAACTCTGTCACCCAGGCTAGAGTACAGTGGCACGATTATAGCTCATGGCAACCTTGGACTCCTGGGCTCAAGTGATCCTCCTGCCTCAGCCTCCTGAGTAGCTGGGACTATAGGCGTTCACCGCTATGCCCAGCTAAGTTTTAAATTTTTTTTTTTTTTTGTAGTAACAGAGTCTAGCTGTGTTGCTCAGGCTAATCTCAAACTCCTGGCCTCAAGCGATCCTCCCGCCTTCGCCTCCCAAAGTGCTGAGATTACAGGCTTAAGCCACCACACCTGACACTTTACTGCTTTTTAAGCTGACATAAACACTTGTTATGAGCCTTGAAACTCGTTGGAAAATTACAGAATATACAGTTTCAGAGAACAGGAACAAAGTACCCTTCCCTTCCTGTTGTCATTAACTAAGATGATCAGCCGAAACTTCGGTGAATGAACAAACCCAAAAAGGAGATTTCACCCTGCTAAAAATCAGGATGGGGAGGAAGGTGGAGGAGGACGGCAGAAGAGTCCAACCCACTGCCAAGAAGCCCTGGTCTGCTTCACTGGCAGAGGAATGTGGGGCCACTGGGGCTGGAGCGATGGCGCATCCACGATGGGGCGCAGGTGCAGAGGGTGCCAGGAGGCATAAGTCCCAACACAAGATGAACGAGGACCTACCTGAAGGCTGCAGAGCCAGAGCAAATGGGAGCTGCCATCAACCTCTGAACTGATGCCGTGCAATTCTGAGTGTCAGACATTTTTAATTACACATGTTATACATGCTTAATGCAGAAAAAGGAGAAAATAGAGCAAAATAGATATTAATAATAATAAAAAAATCATCCACATCCTGCCACCCAAATAAGTACTATTTTTATTTGGAGTAAATACTTTGAATAATTTTTTTCTATACTTTGTATGTAAACACATCATTTTAAAATCAAAACTGTGACATCACACTCATTACAATGGCTATTGTAATAAAATGAAAATAACAAGTGTTGGCAAAGATATGGAGAAATTATAACCCTTGTGCATTTCTGGTGGGATTGTAAAGTGGAGCAGCCTGTGTGAAAAACAGTATAGTGGTTCCTCAAAATCTCAAAAATAGAATTACCATATGACCCAGTAACTCCACTTCCAGGTATATACTCAAAAGAAATGAAAGCAGGGACTCGAACAAATATTTGAACACCCATGTTTATAGTTGTGTTATTCGCAATAGCCAAAAGTGGAAGCAACCCACATGTCCATTGACAGATGGATGAACAAACGAAATGTGATATATACATACAACGAAATACTATTCAACCTTAAAAAGAAGGAAATTTTGACACATGCTACTAAATGGATGAAACCTGAAGACATTACACTAAGTGAAAAGAGCTAGTCACAAAAGTACAAATATTGTATGATTCCACTCATGCAAGGTACCTAGAGTAGTCAAATTCACAGGCAGAACGTAGAAGAGTGGTTGCCAGGGACTGGGGGAGAGGAGAATGGGGAGTTAATGTTTCATGGGCACAGAGTTTCAGTTTGGGAAGATGAAAAGGTTCTGGAGACAGATGGTCGTGATGGACACACAACAAGGTGAATGGATGTGTGACATAAGAAAGATATATTTGACTTTTGCCCCTCATTTCCTATCACACAGCTCCTAAAACCCTGGGAATTTTAAGAAAAGCTAAAACCCTTGGAAATGGTAAGTGTTTTTTCTTATGCTAATGAGATGACCAGTGGCTGGGGGCTCCTGGGTAGACGCTCGATGGAGGTTGGTTACCAGGGGAACCAACCAGGTGATTAGAGAGTTGGAAATTTCATCCCCACCCCAACTACCAACCTTAGGGGAGAGAAGAGAGCCTGGAGATTAACCTTGTCACCAATAGCCAATGATTTGGTCAATCATGCCTACGTAATTAAGCCTCCATAAGAATCCAAAAGGACAGGGTTCAGAGAGCTTCCAGGTTGGTGAACAACAATGCATCCACTTGCCAGGAGGGTGGTGCACCCCAAAAGTCCAAGGAGACAGACGCTCCCATGCTTGGGACCCTTCTGTACCTTGCCCTGTGTATCTCTTCATCTGGCTGTTCATTTGTATCTTTTAATATATCTTTTGTAATAAATCAGTGATCTAGTAAGTAAACTGTTTTCCTGAGTTCCGTGAGCCATTCTAGCAAATGATCGAACCCAAGGTGGGGGTTGAAACCTCTGATTTACAGCAGGTTGGGTCAAAGTATAGGTGACGACCTGGACTTGGCATTGGCGTCTGCAGTGGGGGCAGGCTGGTAGGACTGAGGCTTTTACCTGTGGAATCTGCTATCTCCAGAGCTGAGTTAAACTGTGGGACACTCGGCTGGTGTCTGCAGGGGACTGGAGTATTGCTCCATGTGATCACCCCCTACACGTGTGGTGTGAGAATGAGGTATTCAGAGTAGACTGGAGACGACGACAGTTTGTTTTTCCTATTCAGTACTTAGCACCACAGAACTGTACCCTTAAACATAGTTAATTTTCTGTTACGTATATTTTACCACAATTTTTTTTAAAAAACAAAACTGCAATCATCCTACCCGTATTTGCTCTTTTCACTTAATATGATATCATAAATGTATTTCCATGTTGGGAACTGTACTGTGTCTGATCATTCTAATGGCTGCAAAGTATTTGATTATATCAACGTACTATAACTGATTTCACCAATCCTCTATTGTTGGGCAGTTTAGTTGCCTCTGATTTCTCTTTCCCAAAAAGACACTGCATGATTTAATCCTGTGACATATTAGGTCACACTACATTCCTCTGGACTCACTGTGGTCATTCACAAATATTCTGAAAATCTGACACTAAAATCAGAGAATATTTCCTCACCATTAAAAATATTTATTAACCACTCATATTGGTAATATTTTCTAATTAATAAAAATATAATGATTAATGATTACTATAACATGTTTATAAAATGTTCGCACACTTTGAAACTCTACATGGAGGATAAAAAGTTAAAAGTGTTACTAACCAAACACGACTTGACAGATAATATTCAGAATATTTAGCAAGAAGCAACAGCACTGAGAACTCAGAGGAGAGACCAACTGAACAATGGGCCAGGCTGCCCAGTGCCCACCAGCCAACTATGAGCCCTGACGAACCCCAAAGAAACCATTTAACCTAGGAGTGTATGGTCCAGTGGGAGCTCTAAAGTAAAAGTTCCTGGAGAGGCCCTATCTTTTGTCGATTGCCCAAAGGAGGAATGTATTTGGGAAGAGAGAAGTCAGACTCTGGACAGGTAAAGTGTGCTATCCCCGTGGGACCTCTAAACAGACAGTCCAGAGGCTCTGTTGGATAAACTGGTCTAGAGCCCAGGAGAGATATCTGGTGTCCAGATATATACTTGCAGTTCAGGACACACAGTTGGTCACTGAAATCCTAAAATGCAAGCCTTCTCAGATTTCCTTGGGCGCTGCCTGCTGAGTGGCAGATTTAGATTCAGCAGGTTTGGGTGGAACCTAAAATTCACATTTTTGACAAGCTCACAAATGAGGCCTATGCTTGTCCACAGACCACAATTTGAGTATCAAGGTGTTCATTCTGCAGGTGGGTGGAAGAGAAGAGAGATTAGGACCTTGAGGAACCTCAATTTTTAAGGGAGAGTTAAGAAATGAGAAGGCTGCAAGGAAATTGAGAAAGTGCCAAAAAAGTATAAAGAAGTCCAGTAGATCTGTGGTCTCCAGGCCCCTGGGCTGTGGACCGGTACTGGTCCGTGGCCTATTAGGAACCAGGCCACACAGCAGGAGATGAGTGGAGCTTGCTCGCAAAGCTTCATCTGTATTTACAGCTACTCCCCATCACTTGCATCACTGCCTAAGCTCCTATTAGATCATTGGTGGCATTAGGTTCTGCATTATGGTGAGTTGTGTAATTATTTCATTATATATTACAATGTAACAATAGTAAAAATAAAGTGCACAATAAACGTAATGCACTTGAATCATCCCGAAACCATCCTCCTCCCCCTGCCAGTCTGTGGAAAAACTATCTTCCATGAAACCTGTCCCTGGTGCCAAAATGGTTGGGGACCATTGCAGGAGAGCATGGTATCACCAAAGTCAAAGAAGAAAGGAATAATACTATCAACCAGATCAGACCTTAAGAAGAGAGGTACTGTGCCCGTCTTAGCTTGGGCTGCTATAACAAAATACTCTAGGCTGGGGGCTTAAACAACAGACATTTATTTTCTTACAGTTCTGGAGGCTGGAAGTCCAAGATCAGGGTGCCAGCAGATTGGGTTCTGATGGGGGCTCTCTTCCTGGCTTGTAGACAATGGTGTTCTTGCTGTGTGCTCACATGGCCTTTTCTCTGCATGTATGTGGAAGGGAGATACTTTTCTGGCTTCAGCTTCTCATACAGATGCTAATCCCCTCATGAGGGTTCCACCCACATGACCTCACCCAAACCTAATCATCCTCCTCCTCAAAGGACCCACCTCCAAATACCATCACATTGAGGATTAGGACTTAAACATATAAATTTGAGGAGACGCAATCATTCAGTCCATAATAGCACCCACTGGACTTTGTAGAGTTCAAAAAGGGCCTGTTAGGTGTCTGGAAACAATTTCAGAGGCAGATGTGATTACTTGAGGGCACATAGATTGCCCAAGACCACGTCTGTAATAATTATGACCTGTTACGACTCTCAAATCCCTCCAACAGAAAACCCCCCCAATCAGGAATGTTGAGTCCCTGGTTTAGCAGAATTAATAGCTTCTAGGTACACAATGCAAAGAAGCTCCACCAACAGGAATGCATGCCTCAAACACTCACATCCTCAATACCCACGAATGTGCTGAAACACCCAGGACGCTGAAGACTGAACAGTCAGCCTCAGAGGGCTCGAATCCCTGCCGGCTGCCTGCTTTTTCTCTCTCAGCAACAACCCATCTTGCCTCACTTCGCAGACACAGCAGAAGTTCTGGTTGTTGAAACTGAAGATAAGTGCAGTCACAGATGCTTCTTATCCCCGTTTTCCCACGAGGCGCTCAAAGAAAAGGCATATGGGTTCCCGAGTCCAAGCTCCCAGGCTTGTTACCGTAGTGATCGCACCAGAGTCACTCTACACAAAGCCCTGCTCCAGCTGCCCAAAGGAAACCAGGACTGCAACAGCCTCAGGTTTCCAGCCCCAGCCCTGGAGTCCACCACCGTGGCTGCAGTAAACTGCACTTGGTCATGCACTCACCGCAGAGAGCTGTCACAATCAGCACCAAGGCAGGAGAAATGGGATTTTTCACAAAGAGTTTTATTTCAATTAAACAGCAAAACTAGAATTAAATTAACCAGGTGCTGCTTTGCAGAGATAATAATATTTTATAATTATGTTTTTTTTTTTTTTGGCAAATCATGGCAACAGACCAAACAGAATGTCAAAAATAAGCTACCTCTACTAACATTCTAATTATAGTAATCTTGTTATCCAGGAATCTTAGCTATGTGAAAAAGCAAAAGCTAACAAAATGGAAATCCTTGCAGTTTATTCAGAAGAACACACCAATGTGTCTGACTCTTTTGCTCTTACTCTAGAGATCATTCTAACTGGCTTAGTTATTTGTTTTCTAAGGCAGGAGCAAATTAGAAAATAAACTCTGGGAAAGATGGGATATTTTTTTCGATTTTGTTCACAGATGTATCCCTAGCACCAAGAACAGAACTTAAGTGTCTGTTGAATGGTGGGAAATGAACCCTAACATGTCCTCGGGGATTTGGCCACAGCCCAGCCCCTCGGGGTGATGTCACAACTCAGCTACCCGACAGTCGAGCCTCCAAAGACTTTACAACCACTGGTTTAAATACTGTGACAGACCATTAACTTGTAAATGGCTACTCTAAAGAACTGAGATTTCTTTTCTGAATGTAAATATTCTCTGTGATCGTGTTTCAACTGGTTATTTGATTAGCACCCTTTTTCACTGGCAAGGTAAATGTCTACCTTATTTCCTGCTAGATTGTAAATGCCTTCAGATTTCTTATCAGGGCAAATTGGTTGAATTAAGCTGGAAAGTGAAATTTTAGCTCAGTTCCTAGGCTTTGTACCCTTTGCTCCCTCCAAACTCAACTTCTCCTGGGCAGGAACAGAGTGTCTGAGTAGTTGTTTTTAATCCCCTGATGCTACCTGGCATGTTGCAGCGCAGGCTCTCAATGGGTTCCGAGTTTTTAATTTGAAATACGACACTTCTTTTTGCATTAACATTTATTTAAAGAGTTTTGTGGCCATACTGATACTTCCATTGAGGGCCAGGAATCCACTAAATCCACGGTAAGCAATGGATTCTTGCCAAGGCCCAATTTAAGAAAAATTCAAATGTGTAAGAGCCATGTTTACTTGTTTGTTTAATTTGAAAAGAAAATTGGGGGTGGGGACAGAATAAAAATTTGCATTCTTACAACCTAGAATACCAGCTTTATTGAATAGAGGACTATCAGTACTTTTTAAATCAAGAAGTTCCTGTCTGGGCACCTCTGAGAAATAACGACACAGGAGCAGTTGGGTAGTAAGAACACAGTTGGGCAGTTTTCTGATCTTTGATATTTATATAGCACTTCACAGTTCACAGGCTGTAGCCACTCTCCAAACAACTCCTCAAAGGACTGATTGCTATATTCCCACAATCCTAAAATAGCATAGGTTATAAGTTACCCCACTATTACAACTTTTTAAGAAAAATGAAAAATTAAGAAACCTACTCAATAGGTTAAATATACGCACCTAATGCCAATCACATCTTATTTCAGAAACATGAAAATGAAGAGGAAAAAAAAAAGTTCATCTTAAACTTGGGGAAAACAGACTAGACTCTTAATCTTGACTTGCCCAAAGTCACTTCAATGATTTACCTGAAGAACTAGGGTTAGGGTGTCTTCATTCCTTCCATGCAACAGTGGCTGGGCACCGATAAGTGTAGACACTGGAAAAACAGAGATGAACAAGAGGCAGTCCCTGGGCCTCTCCCCAGCTCTCCACTGGTAAGGGGCTCTGTTCTCTGCTTGGGAAGTCAGGACAGTGCAGGCACAAAGCCAGAGAGCACAAATAGCTCTCCATTCCCAAGAGGAGCGGCAGCCAGGACACTCTGGCTTCCTTCTGTTGCTGCTACACTTGGGAGTGTCGTGGTCCCCAGAGGCCAGCATGCTGCAAGCCTCACCTGTCCTGTCTGGCTGGAGACAGGCACAGCTGGCTTCCCTAGGCGGTTTGTACCTGCAGGGAAGGTAGCCTGGGAGCACACCCACCAAACTGTCCGCAGTGTCGGCCTGAGCTGTGGGAGGCCGTGGGGGAAGCAGTATACACTTTATTCCCTCTCTAAAGTCTGAATTATCTTAGAGGTAATTTTAAAAATTCAAATCTGGAAGAAAAAGAAACCAAGGGAAACAAACAATGAATGTGTAATTTGGATTTAGAAAGATTAGGGTTGAAATCCAGGCTTTCCAGCTGGGCGCGGTGGCTCATGCCTGTAATCCTAGTACTCTGGGAGGCCGAGGCGGGAGGATTGCTTAATCCCAGGAATTCGAGGTTGCTGTGAGCTAGGCTGACACTATGGCACTCTAGGCCCGGCAACGGAGTAAGACTCTGTCTCCAAAAAAAAAAAAGAAATCCAAGCTTTCCCATTGACCTGCTGTGTGACCCGAAACAAGTGACTTCCTGGGCCTCCGTTTTCCACCTACCTCATAGATTATTCTGGGGCCCTCCCACAAACAGCTTTCTCTTTCTGCCTCCCCCACTGTCCCTGACACACTTGTGGTCACTGTTCGCAGGCCCCTATGTGGCAAGGGTGATCCCACTCTTGCTTTTTTCTATCATCATACCTAACACACTAGGTGTTTGAAATTACCTGGGGAAACACACAGGCAGAGAACAAAATATAAGCATGCATTATATTGCATACACTATGATTGCAACAATAATTTTTTTTAAATCTATTTAAGAATAGGGGCAGTTGTTACATAGCTTCATCATCAATATTTCTTGTGGGAGGTAGGAAGAGTTGGGGGAGAAGTATTTTAGGAATTGCTGAAAGAATTATATGGGATATTGAGTAATATGAATGGAAGTTTTTTTACCTCCGCCTCAACTCTAAAACAAAGATCCCATATTCACACTGTGTCAGCAAAAAACCACTATATCCCACTTTATTTTTGCCATCAATTTACTCACAAATTGTTTAAGAGTACAGAAGGGATCCCAGAGTGAGAGCCAGAGCCATGAATAAAAAGCAGATGTGGGCCGGGTGCTGTGGCTCACGCCTGTAATCCTAGCTCTCTGGGAGGTCGAGGCTGGAGGATTGTTTGAGCTCAGGAGTTTGAAACCAGCCTGAGCAAGAGCGAGACCCCGTCTCTACTAAAAATAGAAAGAAATTAATTGGACAACTGAAAATATAGAAAAAATTAGTCAGGCATGGTGGCGTATGCCTGTAGTCCCAGCTACTCGGGAGGCTGAGGCAGGAGGATCGCTTGAGCCCAGGAGTTTGAGGTTGAAGTGAGCTAGGCTGACGCCATGGCACTCTAACCCGGGCAACAGACCCTGTCTCAAAAAACAAAACAAAAAAAAGTTCGAATTCTTGACCTAGCCATACTCTTTCAGGGAAATTATTATAAGAATATAAGCCAAAATATGGAAAAAGTTCATATCACAACAATGTTCAAAGGAGAGCCATTTGCAACATCAAAAAAATTATGTCCCCTACTTCCTAACTTCATACCTCACTGACAGGTCCTAAGCCTTGATACAGTACAAATTGAGGCTTCTTCATGAGGTTCAAATGAGACAATATATACACAAGAACTTAATAAGCATTAAAGCTCAAAAGCATCAAGTGTTTTATTTTATTTATTTTTGAGACAGAGTCTCACTCTGTTGCAGGGGCTAGAGTGCTGTGGCATCAACCTAGCTCACAGCAACCTCAAACTCCTGGGCTCAAGCAAGCCTTCTGCCTCAGCCTCCAGAGTAGCTGGGACTACAGGCATGCGCCACCGTGCCCAGCCAGTATATATATATATACACATTTTTTTTTAGTTGTCCAGCTAATTTCTTTCTATTTTTAGCAAAGACAGGGTCTCACTCTTGCTCAGGCTGGTCTCAAACTCCTGAGCTCAAACGATCCACCCTCACCTCGGCCTCCCAGAGTGCTAGGATTACAGGCATGAGGCACCACACCCGGCCAGCGTCAAGTGTTTTAAAAGCACATATCCACCTGTGTTTTACAAATCTCCTGTGCAGTTGAGTCCTAAACCAGTTAGCAAAAGCCAATCAATGGCAGATAGAAGAGCAACTGTTGGAGGCCCCATGACTAGCTGCCACTATTCTGTCACACAGGCCAAAAAACGGAACCCCTGGGTGAAACTGACCCTATACCCATTTGCTGCCCCTGCCTTTGAGCCTTAATGTTTCAGACCTCAGCTTACCTGAGATCAGAAATAAAGCATTTAGTAGAGTGCCTTGAGTATCACTTAAGCCTCTAGCAAGTGCCTGGAATATTTATGTGACCAACAAATGGAAGTATTGTTGTTGTTTTCTTTTTTTAGAGATAGGATCTTTCTATGTTGTCCAGGCTGGTCTCAAACTCCTGGCCTCGAGCGATCCTCCCTCCTTGGCCTCCCAAAGTGCTGGGATTACAGATGTGAGCCACCACACCCAGCCTAAATTATTGTTATTAAATGAATAAATCACATTTGTATAGCTACATAGAGTTTATATAAACAGCCTTCAATTCCCACAATAATCCTGTAAGAGAAAACTAAGGTTCATGGTAGCTGGCAATCTGTCCAAGTTCACACTGCTAGCAAATGCTGAAGGTGGGGACTTGATTGCCAGCCAAGGCTCCTTCCCCTTGGCAAGACTGTCTGAATCTGACAGTAATGTCCTCTAGCCTTCTCTCCATCATGGACATTGTATTATAGCTGATCCCCAACATCCAGTCCACCCGAAATGGTTAACCAAGCACTGTGGTAGTGCTGTTCTCCCTGAAGGTGGTGGGCTGATTTAAGGAAAGGGCAGGGACCCAATTCTTACCAATGACATGAGGAAAAGTCTTTTGGGAGCTTCTGGGAAAGGTTTCCTCACTGCTCAGGAGACATGAAGACGTGGCCTCTCCCCTTCCACTGGGGCTTTCCTGTCTTGATGTGACCCTTCAAAATGTTGTAGTATTCTTGGGGCCATGAGTGGAGTCAGGTTGACAACGAAATCAATACATGGCAGGGACAGAACCAAGAGAATCACAGAGAACCACAGCCAGTGCCCAGACATTTTGCTCCTGATGTCCTACTACGTGAGGGAATTCCCTTTCCTCCTACTGAAGTCAGTTCAAGTTGGAGTTTCTGTTCCTTACATCCTAAGTCATCCTATCCAATGCATTTTCCGCTCATGCCACTTACAAATCAGACCTGGTAAACATATTCTGTCCCAATGCAGTAGCTCCACATCCACACAGGTAGGACTTCCTAAGCTTACACCAGATCTAACTTTGGTTCCTTAGAAGCCTGTGTGGGCGGAGAGGAAGGGCGATGATGGTATGTGCAGCTGTATGAAGGGAGCACATGTTGCTGGTTTCCCACCACAAGGCCGACTAACTATAGAAGCAGAGGACAACATACTGAGTCCCACCGACGCTTCCAGCCCCTCTCCCACGACCCCCACCCCCACACGTCATAACAGCTTCACATCTGGAAGCCTGATGATCTGCAGCTGCCGCTCTCTGCCCAGAGAGTGTCTTGCTGCACATCACCCGGGGGAAAGACAGAGGGGGAGAAGGAAGGGAAGGAGGAGACCTAGGCAGGGCATGTAGTCTTTTCGTCCCAGAGTAATAATGATGATCTGGCTAATGCATCCAAAGCTACTTGTGAAATGTGTTGTTTTGCCAATTCGTACTTCAAGTCCTTTTTCAAAAACTACAGTGCAAAATGTAAACTATTCAACTGTTCTTTGACAATATTCTATTGAGACTAGCAAATGATTTTTACTGTATGCCAGACATCAGCTAACCTTTCGTATCTTTCCTTATAACCATATGCACTTGAGTTGCTCCTTTCTAAAGTCCAGACCAGTTCTTAGGGCTACCAGGCACCACCCTCCAATGAGAGGCAGGGCAGGGTCTTGTCAACATCCACCCAGCATCTGTGCTGAGCTCAGCCTCAACCTTGACCACCCCGTGTCTCCTGTGCATTTCAGCCATGGACTCCCAAAGCCACACCGCCCACCTGCCATCATGGGTGCCAGCCCGCACTTCTGAAATCAACCATTGTTGTGAGAATTACACCGTATCCCTCTCTAACCCCAACTTTCTACCCTCCCCAAGTCTCCAACTCTCTAACTCCTGCTGCACCTGGTTTTTCACCTCCTTGAGCCCTCGAGTCCCGGCTGCTCCACTTCCTCCCGTTCCACCAGCTCTCTCTTCCTCCTCCTCAGAGGCTAGAGCCCATGATCCACCACTTCAGTTGCTCTCTTGCTGGTGGCACCTCCACCCCAAGCTACCAATCCCCAATTCCACATCAATCCAACAAGCAAACATTTCCACTCCTATGACTGGTGAGGCAAGTTTTGCTAGAGGAAATCTCTCAACCTAGCTAACGGCACAGCACCATTATCAATTCCAGCAGAAACTAGGTGCTTGGTGTGACTCAGCAACAATACATTGCACCTGTGCCTTACGCACACTGGTTACTTGACACCTTAATACTCTTCACACTTCCCATGCTCAGCAGTATAGCATGACGGTACACAGCTTTGCATCCGGGTTCCGCCACTCGTAGCTGCGTAACCTCAGGCAAGTCTCTTAACCTCTGAGTGTTTCAGTTGCCTCATTTGTAAAATTAGGATAATAATTCCATCTTCACAAGGCTGTTGCAAGAATTTAGTGAGCTACTTATGGAAAGTATTTTAACAATGCTCGGAACACATAAAGTGTCCAAAATGTGTTAGTTACTATCTCAAAGAGAGAAGTGAGGCCCTTGGATGGTATTTTTCCTCAATTTTCTTTCTTTCAGCGAATCTCTCTAGTTTATTCATAGCCTCGTGCACCCTTATCTCTTTTCTTCCTGTCTCAAAGAGAGACTTGTCCTTCACTATTTACTCTGTCCAATTAGTATCCTCTCTTCTCTTGTCTATATTTTGGACCTAGACCTTTTCACTGGGTCCTCCTTGGCCTAAATTAACTCAAGTGTCTCTCTTTTTGAAAGCAGGAAGGAAGAATGTGAGGGAGAAAAGAAGGGAATAGAAGGAAGAAGCAGGAAAAAACCTCCCCTTCAGCCTTAGCACCCTTCGTGGCTCTCACCAGTCATTTTCTTCCCCGCACAAGCCCAGCCTCTAAGCGTCTGTCTACACAATCTCTCACCCCTCCTCTCATTTCCACCTCAATGGAATGGAATTTGCCTCTTGCTGGTGTGCACCACTCAATCTGTTTTTGACATTATCCACGGTGACTCCTAATTGCCCGTGGTTACTCTGGTGTAATTAACCGACCTCTCTGTAGTGTTCGGCACTGTTGACTGCTTGGAGACAGGGTCTCACTCTGTTGCCCAGGCTGGAGTGCGGTGGTGTCATCACAGCTCACTGCAACAAACTCAAACTCCTGGGCTCAAGCGATCCTCCTGCCTCATCCCCAATAGCTGGAACTATAGGCGTGTTCTTCCCTGAGTTTCCACGACAGGAGTCTCTCCTGTTTAACTTTCTTCCCTACAGACCCCTGCTTCTTACTTTCTTTTGCTAGATTCTTCTTCCTCTGACCACTCATTATATTAATATGTTGTGTCACTCATTCACTCACTCAGCAAACGTATTGAACACCTACCATACGTCAGCCACTGTGAGGGCTGCAGGCACCAGATAAGCAGGGACAGCCGAGCACCCTAGAGAGGCACTACTGAAGGTGCAGACACAACTACACAGCACACGAATGGTGCCCTGGCCATTGCAGGGACACTGTGCCATGGCAGGGACACTGTGAAGAAGACACAATCCCTGCCCTCACAGTTGGCCCAGCAAAGAAGACCAGCACACAACTAGACAACTAGAGTATAAAGAGTAAAGGGCAATGGCCACGAGATGCCCCGGGCATAGCGTGAGCACAGCCCAGTTACCCTCCACTATCCTTTGACCCACTTCATTCTTCTTTCACATTGCATCTGAGCCTTTAGCTGCTGATGCCCAAATTTTGGATTCTTTGCCTACTAGACATCTCTACCACATGCCCGGCAGGGCACCAAGCACTAGGAATCTAAATGCAAGTCTTACCATTTGGCATCAACCTGATTTCCCACCTGCACTTTCAACAGACCCCTAGTTCAGCACACTCTCTGGCCTTTCTTCAAACCCCATGCAGAGTTAACTGTTTGAAACGCAAGCTAATTTTATCACCAAACCCACTCCCCTTTTTAAAAGCTGCCAAAGCAAAACTGAAACTCCTTGGTGAGGTGTGATGAACAAGACCCTGATGCTCTAGCTCCTGCTTGTCACCTTGGGTTTGTGCAAGCGCCCTAGCCACGCCCAGTCCCCCACAGGTCAGCCACACCTCCGCAAAGACCAGCCGTGCTTCAACCCCAGTGCGCTTCCCACCCCAGCACATGTGTGGTGTACGTGTTGCTTCTACTACCTAAAATGTTCACCTCACGAATTGCTACATTTCTTCAATGGTTTGACCAACCTAGACAGCGCTAAGTGCCTCTGGCTCCGCGCTCCCGAGCAGGCGGCCACTTACGGGCCTCCCTGCAAAGCTGTGATTCTGTGTACACACCCGTCAGCCCTAGGAGAGGGCAAGCCTTTGAGTAAGGACCCTGTCTATGCCCTGTGGGCCCTGAGCACACAGCGCAGTGTCCAGCACATGGTGGGTACTCAGTAAACATTTGCCTGGGAAAAGGTAATCTCAGTGAGTTATTTTAACATGGTTTAATCACAATATTTTTTATTAGAGACTTTAAAGGTAATTAATTCTATTTCATCTAAGGCAAATGTCTCTTCTGCCACTTCTGCTTAAAACTGTTAAAAACTAAACTAAACTGAAATTTCACCTTAACATAGCCTGCATTCGCAGCTAACTAGGTATACTATCGTACAAGAATTTACAAAGATTGCAGAATATGCCAGGAAGATTCTGAGATGCCAACTTGCATGCGTTGGCTCATTTGAAATTTTAGTGGGAACTTCATATTTAATAAAATTAGAACACATGGTTGTCTAAATTTTATCCTTTTTTCAATGTGGAAGATAGTGGAAGAAGTCAAACTGAAGAAGTCAAAGGGAAAGAAAAAATGTGTAGGGCTTAATTTGTGATACAATGACCAGTCCCATCATCACTTAACACATTAAGTACTTTTTAACAAGTATCTTATTTATGAGCATTTATTTATAAAAGTACTTTGACTTTTTCTAAGAGTGTTTATGCATTTTTAAATTAAGCTAATACACTGTTTTCTGGTGACCCTTGTGACAAAGTTTGCCACAGCTGGCCAGCATCAAGGGCAGAGTCTGTGTCCGTGAAACACAAAGAGCCGCAGAACCATGTGGAATGTAGACTTGCCCCCCAGCCTCCGTGGGACCACACCCAGAACCTAGGAGTCACCGTCCTGGTTCCAAAAGGGAAAAGCAAGATATGGGTGACATGTCTGGATTTTAAAAGTCAAGAAACCCCAATACCTCTTAACAAATCATTTTATGTTAAAAAATGCCACTATTACATTCCTAGTGCTTGGCCATCTACACTGCCAAATCCGCTAGGTAACCACTCAAGTTTCTCCTCTCATTGTGCATCTCTGGATGCATACAGAAGGGGCCCTAGAAGTTTGTGCAGCCTGTAGGGTTTTCAAAGACAGGAAAAACATCCTTGACTGGTTTCCATGCCCTGTCCTCTGACCCCATCATGCTACTCTCACCCCCACCCACATACATATATACCCATGCACCAACTTTTTTGACAGGTATGCACAAGCGTACATGGGGAATATGCAAAATTAAAATATTTAATTTGAAAAGTAAACTTCATTAATCAAATTGTTTTCTGGGTTAACAGAGAAGGGTACCTAACCCAGCATAGCAATAGAATTTTATCTATGACCCATCTCACCTCTCTCTATAAACAACCTCCCAGGCAGACACATGACTTGAACCAAGTCTTTATACTGATAATTCTCAATCTGTATTTCTTGCCCTGGTTATCTAATTGCTCCCTTGGCTGTCCCCACAGGCACCAAAGTTATAAAGTTAATAAGACCAAAAGTCTTCCAATGCTCTTTCAACACAGATGCACAGTAGTAACTAGAAACAATTAGGAGCTGCCAGAACATAAACCAAATTTGGCAGGGAAAGAGAAGCAGAAATTTAGAAACATGTGGCCCAGTCAAACTTGTTTTAGCCAAGAAATCCTTGGTTCAAACAAATCTTACTTGGAAACTCAACATGTGAAATCCAGAATGGCGCACCTGCTCAGGTTGTAGAAGAGGCCACCAGAAAGAAGCCCTAAGCTGAGAGCTGGACACCTTCCACTCCCCCACCCTGCTACCATTGTCCTTATGCCTTATATCAGCCCTATACCCTGAGGTGCTCCCTGAAACACCCAGAAATCTGCAAAATGTAGCTCAAAAACTGCCGGCCAAGATCCACGAAGATGCTACTTTCTATTACATAAATCAACAGTTAAAGCATAATTTGGGAAAGCTAACTGGTAACAGTAGGTGAGAATTTCCATGAGTATTAAAAACAAAATAAGAAAAAATGTCTTTAAAATAAGGCCCGTTCTGAATAGTCCACCAGATCAGTGTTAGGGTCTATGGCAGTCACCTTGCCACATTTTCTCAAAGACAGTCAATCCTCCTGACAAGGAAAAACCTAAAAGTAATCACACTTTGTTGAAGTCACATAGGGGAAGGTTTAAACTTCTGGCTTTCTTATATAAGAGTCCTATATATAATAATATCTTTCTGATATAAAGTCCTACATTTTGGGGCCACGTATGATGGCTCACGCCTGTAATCTCAGCACTCTCCGAGGCAGGAGGATCCCTTGAGGCCAAGAGTTCAAGACGAGCCTGGGTAAGAGTCAGACCCCATCTCTACAACAAATAGAAAAATTAGCTGGGTGTGGTGGCCACGCCTGTAATCCCAGCTACTCAGGAGGCTGCGGGAGGAAGATCGCTTGAGTCCAGCCAGGAGTTTGAGGTTGTTGCCGTGAGCTGTATGACAGCACTTCACTCTACCTGAGATGACAGAGTGAGATTCTGTCTCAAAAAAAAAAAACAAAGAAGAAGAAGAAGTATCCAGAGAAAGTTTGAACGGTGAGGCTGACAACCCAATCAATTTAAGGAAACATATAATGAACAAGGACAGATGTATTAGTGATTTTAGAAGAAACAGATTATTGTTGAAGAGCAAAAGGCCAAATTATTGTCTTCAACAAATATACCTGTATGATATCCCAATCACCAAAAACGTGAAACAAGTTGGTCAATTAATTGGTTGGTTGACTATAATTATACCGATTTGGTTATTTTGACATCATATAAACATAAGCTTAGTGAATTCCACAGAGGGGAAAAATCAGTGAACATTCCTTCAACCCTTAGGGAAAGCTTCCATATATTGAATGGACCCTGAAGAGAAAAATGAAAAAAAAAAAAAAAAGCATCGTATTTATTTTTTTATTAGATATGTTAGAAAGATACCATGAAAATCATTTGTTTCAATAAATTTTTTTCTGAGGAAGCCTAAAATTGTTATCACATATCAGTGGTTGTCAACCCTGGCTGCACATAAAATTTACAAGGGAGCTTTAAAAACTGCTGATGCCCTGACCCTATCCCAGACCTACTAAAGCAGAAATTTTGAGGGTAGGACCTTGGCACCAGTATTTTTTTC
Source organism: Indri indri (assembly GCA_004363605.1). Taxonomy (NCBI): domain Eukaryota; kingdom Metazoa; phylum Chordata; class Mammalia; order Primates; family Indriidae; genus Indri; species Indri indri. Next base: position 46,669 of record RJWJ010003377.1, read on the forward strand.
CTTCCCCAGGAGATTCTAATGTGTAGGCAGGGTTGAGAACCATTGATACAGAGTCTTGAATCATCTGATTTATGGATACAAAGTTGTCAGGTATCAACTTGAACAAACCATTTATTTTTGATAGCACTTACGCTTGCCAGTTTGGGCTACCCCTATTCCTAACTATTAATATTTAATAATGATGATTAAGGCTGGGTTTTGATAGTTGTCTGGTTGACCCATCTCTGACTGAAGAGGCAGCACTCTATTCTCCCTTTAAAGCAGATTTAGCTTTGTTGTGACTATGGGTTTTTGTTTCTTTGGTGGTTCCCCCTTGAGTTATAAATGTAGTTGGTTTGAAGTTACAGATTCAGAGAGCTGAAACTGCTATTTCAAGAAATATGACTGGTTTCAGTAGATAAATATGGGCTCACTCCCATGAAAGTATTTCATCATGCAAAGTAAAATTACAAAAACAAGGCCAGTTTGCCCCAAAATAAGTAATTATGGTCTTAGTTTGTGTATATCAAATAAACCACAAAACGGTGAGTTGTGCTCAGGAATATTTTGAAAAATTACAGTCTACAAATGTTTGGGGTAATAAATTTAAGTATTGATTAAAATGTTAAGTAGCTAACATTTTATGTTGTTACTCTGTTTACATATATGAGCCAGGGAGCCCTAAGACAGAGTACGGAAGAAAACAGTTGCTGATTTTTATCATGATTTGGAAGCTTAGAAACTAGGTTCAGGTCACCCCTACAATCTTAAGTGACTAATACTGTATCTGTAAGAGGCTCATAAACATGGAATTTCTCTCCAGATGCAGAGAGATGAGCTATTTTCAAGACATACTGAGTACCCTCAGAAATTGAAACTTTAGAAGCTCTCTTAAGTGAAGCAATCAGAAGTCAGTAAAAGCACAGAGTCAAAAAGTTAACACAATACATTTAAAACATTTTATTTCAATTAGTCTTGTAAGTAAACATAAATTCATTCATTAATCTTTGGATACTGGGGCTGTGTTTGGATTGGAGTTCATGTTGCCTTTCTTGGCTAAACGACACCCAGATTTCCTGCTTCCATTTCTTAAAAATGGAGCAGGACCTTAACAGAGCTTGTTAAAAAAAAACCTGAATGCAAAATCTTTCTAGATATTGTTACTATACTTTTCCAATCTCTTATAGCTGTATATGCCACACCCATGTAGTAGAGGTTGTTCAAGTTGCCTTTTTAAAAGCTTTACAGTTCTTTCTTTAAAATTGAGATAAAATTTGTATGACATAAATTCGCTATTTTAATCATTTCAAAGAGTACAATTCAGTGGTTTTTACTATATTCACAATGCTGTATAACCATCACCATTATCTAATTGCAGAGCACAGCCATCGCCCCAAAAAGAAACCTCATATCTACCATCAGTCACTCTCAATTCCCGCTACCCCTATTCCCTGGTAAGCACTAAGCCACTTTTTGTCTCTATAGATTTGGCTATTCCGGACATTTCATGTAAATGGAATCATACAATACTTGATCTTTTGTGTCTGGCTTCCTTCACTTAGCATAATGTTTTCAAGGTTCATCCTTGTTGCAGCATGTGTTGATATTGTTTTTTAACATGGTTTACTTTTATGGGCCCATATGGCAATCAACTTAGTTTTCCTAGAGACAGTATTCTTGATTTGGCACTCACATTACATTAATTTATGCAATATTTAATTAAATTACAAAATTTAAGCATAAGTACAACTGGCATAAACAGGACTGTGACCAAACACCATCATAAGCATGCCCCTGAGCTGGTAAGAGCCAGGTATACCAATTTATTATGGGAGCCATTTGCCACAGTAGTCTCTGTGTCCCAGCAACAACCAGGATGTGTTTCAGAGGGGAAGGAGAACACTGGTTAACCCAATGAGTTGTTTTCGTGTTGGCCAGGGCTCCATTGCCCAAGGCACAGAGGAATGCACGCAGAAGGGTACAGAGGTGATAAGTATCTATTATACAACCTGACACAGCCTCAACTGGTCCCCAGAAGGAAGTCTTCTATATGTCTTCAAAAAGAAGCAAGGGTGTGCTATCATAAAAATAGGTGTATCCTTCTGCCTCTATAAAAGCTTTATCATGCTACTCATCGTTCAAGGAGCAGCTCAAACATGTCCTCCTCTACAAAGTCTTCCCTAACCCTCAACTCTTCACAGTGCCTCTCCTTCTTTTTAATTTCTAAAGTGCTTATCTATCTCTTATGGTAGTTATAACTGGTATGACAGCTAGTCACACGTCCTCTCTTCCGCACAAGGCCATAGGCTGTTTCAGAGGCACGTTCTGTCTTTATATCCTCTACTGCCACAAGCACCACAAAAGAGGGGCTCAAAGCACAATCTTTACACAAATCCTTACACAAATGTTTAACGAGGACAAGTTCAATAGATATCGACTCAATTAAGAAATCAATGAGCACATTAATTAAATAATTAATGGCATGCAAGTCCTACCTGGCTACTGCCACTCACCCCACTCATCGATGTGAATGAAGGAGGGTTGAGTATCTGATGGGAGAGCAAATGAAGAAAAAAATCAAATACTACTCTGAATGCCTGGCAGACATCAGAAATTGTGACTTCATCCTCTAAGTGTTTAACAGACCCGACCTTCAAATAGGACATTGTTAGATAAGGACACTTCCTGATGTCCTTTGATGTAGAGCAAATTAAAAACAGAGACAGAGAAAAAAATCTTTCTGCTCAAAAATTTCCCAACGTCTTCAACCGTGGATTCGGTTTTTCTCAAGTTACTATACTACTTCGGTGGGTGTGTTTTTAGATATCCTGGAGAGGCACTCACAAGAAAATGGCTTCCACATTGGCAATTTTTAAAAGCAAAGCAATTGGTTAGGTAGGGAATGCATAAACAACCCCAAAAGCTGCACTGAATACTTTTTTTTTGGCAGTATGTGACTGAAAAACTGCCAAGTTCGTTTTGATAAGCCTTCGTTAAAAACAATAAACATGCCTGAGCTTGCAAACTGTGTCATTTTGAAGAAAAAGGAATTGAGAGAATTAGAAAATGCCTAAAACTGGAATGTCTGATTAAAAAGAAAAACTACTGTGGTAATGGATCTACCAGTAAGTCACAACACTGTAGCCTATGACTATGGAAGAGGAGAGTGGGAGACAAAACGTAGAGTGAGACAGAACAAAAACAGAGCACCATCTTCATAAATAAGTTAAATGCTACATCTTACAAACTAAGGCAATTACGGTCTCCAATACTAAGATGGCAGCACTAATACTTTTAAGAAAACTAATCTTCCTACACTTCATTTAGTCACCACAGTGATGTTCCTGCAATAAATGAAATGTAATTTCATGGACTCTGAATGAACATACATTAAATAACCAAATGTGGGAACTGCTATTCACATACAGGAAAATGTTAGTTTGTAAATGTCAAAGTAACTTCATCTGAGTTTGTTGCTTATTTTCTATGATTATATTAGTAAGATAGGCAGAATCATGGGATTGGAAGGAAGACAGTTTGGAACATTTATATTCATTTCCCTGCTGTAGGCAAAACTGAAATTGTCTTCTATCTGCCTAATAAAATCCTGGAAAAATTCTAATGAGTATATTGTAACTTGAGCTCCCCATGATCAAAGTTCTTTGTTTTGTTTATTGACACACCCCAAATATAGCACTGGACACATAGTAGGCACTCAATAAATACCTGGTAAAAATGAACTAAAATTGAAAAACATGAAAAATATGTAGTGCAGCAATGCTAAATAAGTCCATTTGAAATTCCTTTCTTAGCTCTGTTATAGGTCATAGTGTTAATCACAACAAAAAAAATGGTCCCCGTAAAGCCACTTTTCTGATGCAGGCTTCAACACCACAAAACATGCCTTTAGCTCTGACCAATTATTAGCATAGAAATCTGAGACTCCAAGGACAGATGAGGGTTGACTTATTCCCATCTATTTTGATTACTTTTCTTCTTCTGGGGGTTCACCTGGAATGTATCTACATATTCATCTTCATATAAGAAGAATTCGAAATATTACTTAAAATTAAGGGTTTGCATTTTTTTAATTCTGCTACTAAAACAATTTAACTAAATCAACTTCTCTCATCTATTTCAGGATCCCACCTGTTAAACAAAAAAAGATAACTAAAAAATAAGAACAGGAAACTGATATGATTAGGGGCTTCTAGTCATATTATTTTTGTCCAAAATGCCTGGAGGCAAAATGCCTTGAAAACTGAATGATAAGGCCTGGGCTGCAAGAAGGGTTTGAATTTAGTAGATGATCTCTAAAACCCTTTCAGTTTCTAAGACCCTGTGGTTATAAGTGATCAAATCCAATCAGTTACTACTATTCCTTTCCATCCTTCATTTCTTCAACAGACATAGGGACACCTTGGGGTGGGGATGGGGGGTGTCCAACGCCATTAGCCCTAGTTTGGCATGACATGTATGGGTGGGGCGGGGGAGGACAAACTATGCAGGGATCCGATGATTTGAAAAGCTGGTGAGTTCGGATACCTGTGGACATAGTGCATGTCCGGGTTTGGCAGGCCGGAAGATTCCCCACCCCCCGCCTCCCCGGGGTTAAACTGGCTGTGCAGCTGGAGTGCCCAGCTCTCAGCAACGAAACAGGTGGGATGAACTAATTAGAGGCTCCTCAAAATGGAAGTGTTTAACCAGTGTGCTAGCAGGACCCATGTGATTCAACATTAAAAAGAAAAAAAAATTATAAGAGGTTTAGACTGCTGAGTTGTGAAAAACAAAGACTAACCAAATAGCCCCAGAACTTAACTATGATTGTGCTTTAAAATTTTGCTGCGAACACTTTTCTCAGTCTGCGCTGCAGGTATCACTGCTTTTCTTTGTGGACATCAAGCAACTGAGAAATTAAGTACAATCTCTTTAAGATTTTGAAAACTGGTGTGTTTTTAATATACCACACACGAAAAATAAATATCATTGTCGTAGGCGGGGGTGAGGGTACTGAAAACAGAAAAGAGAACAGAAAGGCGATCCCTACTGCACTGGGAAGTCTGCATTTGGAAACCACAGGAGCTGGAGATCAAAGCTGCTCCCTCTCCAGCCACCTGCCCAGAAACTCGGCCGCAGCGCTGGCTCAACACGGACAGGGCAAGTGGGCACGTGTCTCCCTACCAAGCCTGCAGGCGCGCCAAGGGACCCAAGTCGGGGACGCAGACTCACGGCGCGGGCTGGGCGCTGGGGCAGCGGAAAGAGAATGGAGCCCATTCAAGCCCAGCCCCGCCGCCCCGCCGCCCCGCCGCCCTGCCTCGAGGGATGCCCGTGTCACCTGAGCCACTGCGCCCTCCGCACAACCGAGTCGGGAAGTGGGAAGAGGGTGAGCTGAGGGAGCTTCCCGGCCTGAGCGCTGGGGATCCGGGCGCCGGAGCCGTCCATGATACTGCGCCCAGGACAGCCCGCGGGGGCCAGGCTCCAGCGCTCCGCAGCCGCCTCAAAGGGCGCAGACCACCCCACGCTCCGCCCGACCCCCTGCAACGCCCCCACCCCACCCCAGCCCCGCCACGTCCTCACCTCGCGGGGACCGCTGCAGCCCTGCCGGTAGCTGGCGGACATGCCCCCAGGGCGCGCCCACCGAGCCGCGTCCCCGCGCGGTGGCCCCTTCCCGGGCCCCAGTCGCCGCGGTCCTCGCTTCCGAGGGGCGGGGAGCAGACCCGCCGGAGGCGCCGGCAGGGCTGGGGCCGGGGGCCCAGCGGGCAGCGCAGGGGGAGGGGAGCGGCGCCTGGAAAATCCCGGTGCTTGGCCCCCCGAAATGCACCGGCTCGCTCAGCCCCGCCAGCTCCGCCAGGGACTCTGCCCGGCGGGCGAAGGGGATTTATCGCTGGGATCCGCTCTAAGGGCTGCGGCCTGGCGAGGGGTGAGGGGCGCGGGGGAGGAGGGACGCCTCGCGGTTATGTAAGGCATCGGCCCTCTGTGTCCCGAGCCAGATCGCTCGGGGACTGCCCGACCCTCCCCGGCAACACCCGTGCGAGTCCCTGACCTAGGCAAGTCGAGGGGCCCCGGTGTGTCAAAAAGAACTTTCCCTTGCAGGGTCAAAGAGCACGATCTGGAGAAGGAACACGAGGACTGTTTTAGGTGTATCCGGCAGGGATCTGGACCCTGCCTGCCGCTCCTTCCCATTTCGCAGCACAGGAAACTCAAGCGGCAGGGTGCTAATTAAAAGCCTTGTCTCTTGCAGTCCTGTGGACCTGGGTTCAACTCTCTCGAGAAGTTCCTAACCTTGGGCGATTTACTTAACTTTCTGAGCCCCAGTTTTACCTGTAAAATACAGGATAATAATAGCGCGCATTTCACGTTGATGCTGAGGAAATGAGTGAGGTGCGGTCGCCGAGAACATAACCCAATTCCCCAAACGTTGACTCAGAGCCTGAAGAAACATCTGCTGCAAGAGTGGCCCGTGCGTGGACCAATGGCAACGTCATCGCTCGGGAGCTGGTTAAAAACGCAGAATCTCAGGTCTAATCTCAGAGCCTCTAAGTCCCAATCTGCATTTTCGACAAGATTCCCTGGTGAATCAGATGTATGTGAACATTTCAAAGTGAATTAGACTTTTTGGAAAATTTGAGAACGGAACAAGGAAGTTACTGAACAATACAGTAGGCAATATTTGCCAAGCAATACCTTAGGGTGTTTTTAAAGTAGACTAGTAAAGTCCTTCCTCATTTTACCCTTTGGCTGTTTTGTCTCCTCCCTTCATCTCAGTTTCCTGCCCTTTAACTACAAATCTGAATTTAAGTCCTATTTTCGCTTGCAAAAAACTCTGGGTTAGACCTAAGTGATGATTAGCGAATATATGTTTAAAACATACAAAAGCAGGAACAAATAAGCTTGCAAAAGAATCCATTAGCATTGAAAATGAACCTATAAATGCAGAGGCAGCAGCAACCCTGAACTCTCAGCTGTGAAGGTCTTTAGGTTAAAGGCTTGAATACCTTTACGGTCCAGTAAACTACTTCTCTTGGTTAAACATTGTTTTGGGTGGCAAATAAGTCCCATTTTTCATTTAAATAATGTAGAACAGGCAGTTCTTTTAAAAACTTTTGGAGAATAGAAAGAAACTTCACAGGCTTCCTTCCATGTAAGTCACACTCAGAGGGGCTCTAGCAAAGCCTAGAGCAAATATTTTGTTTATTCTAGTCAATGCTGCGTCATTGTTGTTTTATTCTAAGAGTACTCAGATTTCGTGTGACTGATTCTGTCTCTGTCAGAATGATTTCCATCCTTTAAAAGTCCAGTAATTGTGGGTTGATGATGATGATGCTAAGTCTAATGCTGATAGGCAGCGCCTGGTATAGAAAGGTCACTTCCATCCTACCCCTTTGGGGTTCTACACTCGAGACTTGAAATAGCTGCTGTCGTAGGGTTGGGCCTCATGGAAGTGGACGAAGGAGATAGACATGGGTGAAGGCAAGGAATCTCCTTTCACTGCGGTTGGAGGGTTGAGGGAACTGGGAAGGGGAGAAGATAAAGCCCATCTGTTCATGCTGTACTGTGCAGGAGAAAAGCAAAGGTGGAAGCCTAGAATCCAACCTGGGAGGAAAGGGAAGATGTGACATTTCTCCTAAATAGCACTGTCCAACAGAACTTTCTGCAGTGACGGAAATGTGCTATATTTTTACAGTTTAACACAGCTATGAAATGTAGCTATTTACCCTTACATTTTAATTAATTAATGCTCTTTTTTTGCTTGCTTGTTTTTTAATACTAGTCAGTTGCACTATCCACATTTCAAACACTCCATACCAACATGTGGCTAGTGTCTACCCTACTAGACAGCACATAAGACATTTCCTTCATCACAGAAAGTTCTACTAGACAGTGGTCCTTAGAGGCCAGGATTTGGGTGAGTAGGTAAGCCCAGAGATCCAGCTTTTCCAAGTCCGAGTCAGAACCTCATCTGTCCAAAGGCAGGTAATGGAATGATAATGAATCCTACATCATTGAGTCCTTGAGAGTCAAAATGAGATCATCTATAGAATGTATTTAATGCGATGCCTTCCCTGTAGTAAATGTGCAAAAAAATTAATCCATATTAGTATTAATAATCTGTTTACGTTAAAAAAAAATGGAGGTTGACAAAGATTCTTTGCTGGGCCAAACTTGACCCAGGCTTCTGAACCTTCTCCTGGGCCCATCTGTGTATTTCCTTGTAAAATCCAGTTTTAGCAAAGAACCCTGCTAAATCAGTTTGGCAGTAACCTCCCTCTCCCTTAATATCTGATCACTCTCAGGTCCCTCATCCTCCACCATCTTCCAGGTGATATCTAATCACCCTGACCTGTCTTTAGCAAGAATCTTGTTAGGTTGGTTGAGCCAGAATCTCCCTTACTCTCAGTAATTTTCATCATCTGCCCCTGCCCCCTGTCCTTGGCTATGAATTCCCACCTTCCCTTGCTGTATTTGGAGTAGAGCACCATCCTTCTCCCGTACTGCAAGTCTCTGTTGTAGTGGTCCCTGTATCTATCTCGACAGTCCTGAATAAAGTCTTCCTTACCATGCTTTAACGAGTGTCGTTGAATAATTTTTGTCTTTAATAGAGGACTTGGCATTATAGATGCATCATTATTAGTTAAATAACCTTTTGCTGATGTGGACAGCTGATGTGTTACCTCGACACCCATTAATAGCTGTGCTCCAGCTCTCTCCCTTCCCTTCCTCCCCACTAGAGCTGAGCACCACGTGTACTCCGCTGGCCTGGAGGCACAGCATATTTGGTCAAATCCCTACCATTTGTAGCCAATAAACAACAAGTATGTTAACTAAAATCATATTGAACCATGGTTCCGTGGAATTAATTTTCAGATGAGATTCTGAGAAGCATGACACCTGAGGGTACATCCATTATGAAAGGAATTGTTTGTGCCTGTTATTTGGTCAAACAAGGATGTGTGGACTCAGCAGAGAGAAACGAGAACATTGGCTCCAGATGAGTAATAGTTGGGGCATCTATGTCAGAATAGAAGCTAGCCAGGTGCAGTGGTGCAGACCTCTAGTCCCAGCTACTTGGGAGACTGAAGCAGTAGAATTGCTTGAGCCCAGGAGTTCCAGGCTGCAGTGTGTTATGATCATGCCTGTCAATAGCCACTGCACTCCAACCTGGGCAACGTAGGGAGACTCCGTCTCTGAATATTGAAAAAAAAAAAAAAATAGAAGCTACCAGAAGTTTGGGGATTGGGGATGAAACCTAGAGGCTTTTGCCTAAATAAAATTTGAAATTTTATTCTCATGACTAATTAAGATTTTAAGGATAACCACAAACAGCATAAATAACATACAAGTATCTTATGCTGTAGCTGTATAGATTAGGGCAATACATGGAAAGGGAAAGAGTGAAATTCTTCCCTAGACACAAGGAAACATATATTTTTGAATAACTGTCTTCTAAAACTCCTGTTCAACTGACTTCTTTTATAAGATCACGTCCTGTGGGCATTGTTCAGATCCCACTTTCTTTATTATCTTCCTTGGTTCCTTTTTCATCACTTCACCCTTTTCTTATGAGCATTTTCTTGGAAGTTGGCCCCTATTTCTGTTCTCTGTCCCCCTTTCATGACTCTAGCTAACACCTGCTGCCAGAGGCAATGTCTTTCCAGTTCTGACCTCCCTGTCAATTCCAATTCTTGTCGCCAGATGCCCAGTGGAGATTTTCATTTGCATTCTCCCTTGTACCATCATTTCAAATTTTAATGTATCAGGAACTTAAGTTATCACTATAGTCTGGTTTTAGCTGCCCAAGTGCTCTCAGGTTTCTCTTCTCCAACATCACTGCTTTGGTCTCTTGTGCTGAATTCTCTCATTTACTATGACTTGAAGCTATGTAATCATTTTAATCCATTTATCTTCTTACTGGTCACGGTATATCTGAAAGACACAGAATTTGGATTTGGAAAATGAAGTAACAATTTCATTTCTACCACTTCTTAGCAGTATAAACTAAGCAAATTTCTTAACACCCACCCACCACCACCAAGACTCAGATTTCTTGTCTACAAAGTGTTATTAGCAACATTCAAAAAACTTGGATTAAACAGCTGTGTATCCCAGCCTCAGTGTTAATTAGGTTAAACTCTCGAACTCTGCACTGCTGATGTTTTAGACTTGATAATTCTTTGTTGTGGGGCTGCCCTGTGCACTGTAGAATGTTCAGCAGTATCCCTAGTCTTTACCTGTTAGATGCTGATAGTAACTCCCTAGTTGTGACAATCAAAATTGTCTTCAGACATCGCCAAATGTCCCTGCTGGGTTAGAGGAACACTGGGAGGAGCAATAGTGCCTTCCTCTCTGGGAGCTTTGAGGATTGCATAAGATGACAAACACAAAAGCAGCTGGCGCAGCCTGACTGGGGTCACCAGTTGCAGAATGTGGATGCCCACTCCTTCATGAAGCTCCGTCAAGGTGAGGTGTTCTCTGAAGACCACAGATGGAAGAACATTTTTAGAAAAAAAAAAATCAATTTAGATTGCATTGTTCTGAATTATTATTATATGCTAGGAAATAATTTTGAGTTTAAGCAACAGTAAAACAAATTTCCTATTACATTTTCTTAATAGTTTTACCTCCAGATTCATCTTCTTTTATGCATGGATCACTAGAACTCCTGCACTTCCTTTAGTGTCTCTCCCTGCCCAGCTATACCTCACCTTCTCACTACTGTTTGCACCCTCCATTCTTTCTACTGGAAACTGGTGGTTCCTAGTCCACACATTTACATCGTTGGAATGGAGCTCATCTGCCGGTTGGCTGAGGTCCTCTTCCAACAGCCTTCCTGTCCATCCTTCACTATTCTGTTCCTCAACACTATCACCCTTTCTCACACCGTCATTCTTGTTCTGTGAAGTCACCATGCACATTCCTGTCCTGTTCTTTCTCCCAGGCTCTTTCCCATGCCTGGACTGCCCCTTCCTCTCTCTTTTCTGCCTACGGAGATCTGGCAACCTTCTTCAAGGTCCAATTCAAATCTCAACTTCTACTGATGTCTGTAATTTCCTTTGAAAGGAATAAAAAAAAAATAAGATGATCAATGGTTAGAGAGAACGATGGATAGATGGATAGTTATATGATAGAGCAAATTTAGTGAAATATTAAATCTAGAATCTAGGTAGCAAAATATAGTGGTCCACTATAGAATTCTTTCGACTTTTTCTGTTTCCAATTGTCATAATAAAATAAAAATACATAAAATAAAAATAATAAGATAAAATAAAAAATATAATAAACATCCCAATTTCTCCACAAAGCCTTCCCACCCAATTCTAGTCATAGTCAGTAAAAACCCAAGTTTAGGCATCAGGCAGATCTGAGTTCAAGGCTCAGCTCCACCTCTTGCTAGCTGGGTGACCTCAGACAAGTTACATAACAACTCAGAACTTCAGTGTCCTCATTTATGAAATGAGTGTAATAATAACACCTCATGAGTGTCATACAGCTTAAATGAAATTTATACCTGTAAGGTACTTAGCACAGTAGCTGAAGCATGGTAATTACCCAATATATGATAGCTGAAAATAAAACAAATACAAACACTCCTCTCCTGAACACATAGAGTGTATGCTATTTGATGGCAGGAATCTTCTCTGTCTCATTTTCATTCCCTCAATGTCTGTAGAGTTGGAACTTAATAAATCTTTGTGATGAGTAAATAAGTGTTCCTTACATTTCACCTTTGTTTTCACCTCTGTTGTTCCTCTTCTAGTAGACTCACTCAATTAGCGTTTATTTATTTAGAGACAGGTCTTGCTCTGTTGCCTGGGTAGAGTGCAGTGGTGTCATCATAGCTCACTGCCATCTCATACTCCTGGGCTCAAGAGATCTTCCTGCCTCAGCCTCCTAAATATTAATATTGGGACTACAAGCACACACCACTGAGCCCAGGTAATTTTTCTATTTTTTGTAGAGATGGGGTCTTGCTCTTGCTCAGGCTCAATTCATATTTATGAAGCGTCTACTATAAACAAAGTCAGCAACCATGGGTAGAACCACCATAGCCCCACACCTAACCTAATACTTTATTCCTGAAATCAACAGTGTTCCCAGCTGAGTGCTGCTGTGCAGTTTGAGAGTTCTCTGCCCAATCTAAGACCACTTCTGAGAATACATCTGTGATAAAAATACATGTTTACATGGAGAATGGGAAAGAGAGAAGAGTTAATGGTATTGCCCCCCAACCAGATGTGGAATGTGAAAAAAAAGAGGTGATAAATTCCCCATGATCTGACCCACAGACTTTCTGACCTACCCTTTCTTGATTCCATTGAGTCAGCACACACAGGCCCTACTGGCTTTAATAACATTGAGCTTGGTTTTCCAGTTAGTTAATTCAAAGTATTGCTAAACTTTTATGTCATTTTTTTCTGAAGTGTATGTTTGGTTTTAGCATTTTTTTTCTCCAATTTAAATTTAAATAAAATAATTTAATTTTCATAATATTAAGAGCAATCCCTTGGAGGGAGGATTGCAAGAAAACATTGATCTTTATTGAGTTCCTAGGATGTCCCAGGCCCTGTGCATGTCATTTCATTCAATCCTTATAATACCTGTTTTCCAGTTGCAGAAAAGTGGCTCAGAGAAGTTAAATGAATTGCCCACTACTGTGCAACTAGTAAGCAGTGCTGGTATATGAAACCAAGTCTGTCTAACTCTGGGGTAGATTGATTGTAAAAATAGCTGAGATTCTCTCCACCACTCCTGTTTCCAAATCCTTTGCAAGGTGACTTTTTAGCTTCTCCTATCAAGAGATGGGGTTTATTTCCACACTCCTTAAATCAGGGATAATCTTGTGAGTCCTTTAGCCAACAAGAAAGGGAAATGGTAGTGGGCCTAATTCTGAGTCTAGACTTTAAGAGATCGTGCCCCCATTTGGCTTTCTCTCCAATCCTGAATTACCATGAGAACAAGCCTGACCTGGCCTGTTGGACAATCAGAGAACATTTAGGGCCAAGATGAGTCAGCCTAGTTGTCCCAGCCAAGGCTCCAGACACCAGGTGACCCAAGCCAAGATTAGCAAAGCTATCCCTTCAGCAGACCGCAAATGTACAAGTGAGCCCACTGGAACCAGCTCAGATTGGCGGAACTGCCCAGCCAATCTAAATGCTCACGTGCAAAAACAATCATCTACTGTTGTAGCCACTAAGGCATGATGGTTGTTTGTCATGCTGCATTATTTAAGCAAGAGATAACTAATATAAACTCACACCACCTGCAGATCTTGATTATACCTTATAATAGTATATGAAAAAAAGGTTCTGCAAACACATCTATTAGAAGTCTTTTTTTCCTAGTTTTTATCATGCTGTCATATTCTTTTCAATTACTCTGGAGGAAAAAACCATTTCATTAGCAATATATCAGAAAAGACCAAAGTGGGTGGATTGTTTGAGCTCAGGAGTTTGAGACCAGCCTGAGCAAGAGCAAGACCCCGTCTCTACTAAAAAAAACAGAAAAAAAAAGAAAGGAAAATAAATTAAAGCAATATATCAGAAAAGAAAAGAAATTATTTGTGTTTAATGAGCCAATTTAATGAGTAACTAAATTGCAAACTGAACTACAGTGCATGGCTCTCCTTCATGTCTATCACCAGCTAAATCCAATTTAAACAAATCTAGCCCTGCGTACAGTACAATGGTGTTTTAAGACATGGTTCCTGTCTTCAAGGAATTTACAATCTAATTGGACATATAAGTGGCCATACAAATGACAATAAAAGATTTCAAAAACACCTTTACTATTACCTTATATTAAGAAAAGGTATGTGATCATTTTGTTTTATTAAGAAAAGGTGAGTGATCATTTTGATAAAGGAGGTCAATGCTGCTAGGAGAATTCAGAAAAGCAGAATGCTTAGGAGAGAAGCTGGCAAGGTGAAGGTTGACATTACAGGTGGAACTGGAGCTCCTTCTTGGAGCACTTCAATAAGCAGATGGGAAGGTAGTTTTATAGGTGAAACTGCAGGTAGTAATACCTGCAGTGGGAAAGTGCAAGGTGTATTTGGCAGTGAGTAAATCCGTCTTTTTGATAAGAATGGAGAAAATCAATAGGACAGAGTGACACATTAGATATGGAGTGGAAGAGACAGGAGAAGTCTGTGTGTCTCCAGTCAGGAGGATGGTGATCATTAACAGAAAGAGAAGTTAAAAGATAGTAACTTGCAAACTATTCAATATTGAACATGTGGAGCTAGAGGTGGCAGTGAAATGCCCAGCAAGCTGTTGGAAATTCAAGTCAGGGGCCAAGGGGAAAAGTCAGGGTCAGAGGTATGATGTGAAAATCTTCCATGCAGGAGAAGTTAGATGAAGCCGGAGCAAAGGGCAAAGGCTGGACCTTGGGGAATGCCTGCAATGTCTAGTACGCGAGATACAAAGACGCACAGCTGACCGCTAAGCAAGATGTAGCAAGTGCCACAGGAGTTGCATAAGTGTGATAACCATTTAGAGAAGGGAGAGGGGTGTGCACCAGCAGAGGGAAAACATTCTCTTTCAAGAGAAGAATGAGTGGTAATGAGCAAGACATGCTCACAACAGGACCAGGTCGCTTTTGTAAGTCATTGGACAGGAAGGATGGTTCCATCTGGGTGGCTCTCCTGCTAACAACAGAAACACAAGTGGACACTGAAGAAGCTTATTTGAAAAAAGGCATAGTCGGCTTTGTTTGGCCGATGACTCTCTGTGTTGATCTTCTTAATGAATTCATTAACAAGCTTCTGCTTCACCTTTATTCATTCAAATAAATTCAAAAAGTGTAAATTGAAGAAAATATTTCATCAGGATAAAGCAAGTAAATAAAGCATCCAGATAAATTAAAAATAGCCAGATCCTCTTTCAGTTTCTGTATAATATGTGTACATCTTAAGTGCTGTACAAATTGCACGTACAGAGTACTATTGCATTTTGCTTTCTTCAGCAGAGACATACATTTACACACCCGTATCAATTACTTCTCATGGTTATAGATGATGCCATAATAACATCATTGAGTTAATCCCAGCAACTGGAAGAACCCCTCAAAGGGTTTTCAGCAATATAAATAATAGCCATCATTTATATTTTATTTCAGTAGAGTGTGAGGAATGGAGAAGCATAAATTGAAAAAAAAGCTACCTTATCGATGTTGGGTTTTTTTAAGTTTATAAAGAGAAGCCATACTGTGCCAGCAAACTGCCTGCCAGTTGCTTTAGGGTGTTTCCACCCAATTTGAAGGTTAGCTGAAAGCCGTGTGTCTAGGTTTTTAGTCACCAGACACACCCGTATTAACCATTCTGGTCCCTATCTGCCCCAAGTGCTGTGCTCTGGGAACATGATATACCGGAGCCAGCATTTTGACAAGGCTTCCAAGTGGCTCAGCACCCTAAAATTTGAGAACCGTAACCTGCGAACTCTAGGGGGGTCCATGGACAGGGGAAGGGAGGAAGGTGCCCCAGTAGACGGGACCCACCCCCCTCTTTCTTTCCTCCCTCTGTAAGGGCGGCAGCTCTACTTTATGGTTTTATTATTAATATACTGGGCTCCCATTCACTCCATTCATCAAGCCAGAAATCTCCGAGTCATCCCTCACCTCCCACATCAGTCCGTCAGCAAGTCGTGTCAATTATCTCATCAAAATGTATCTCGGAATCCGCCCCTTTTGTCCATCGGCACTGCCGGCACCCTAATTGATCTGCCGTCTTCTCTTCCCGCTCCTGCCAGTCTCCTGACTGATCTTGCCTCTGCTCTCAGCCTCCTCCCGTCCGTTTTCCTTAGAACACCAAGAATGTTTTTCTCAAAACTTAAATTAGATCACGTTGAAGCCTCACAGCTTAAAACTTTTCAGTGGCTCCCAAAGCACTGAAACAAAATCTCAGCTCCTCTGACCGTGGCCCGTCAGCGTGTCATGGCTGGGCCTCTGCCCGCCTCCACGCCAGCTCGCGCCACACTCCCCGTATCTCACTATACTGAGCCACTCTGATTTTGGTCTGGGCACCAGGCCAGGGATGCAGAAGCCTTTTATCCGGCCTTTCCTCATGCCTAGAAAGCTCTTCACTTTTTTTTTTTTTTTTTTTTGCAAAGACCTAAACTTAAATGTCACCTCCCCAAGGGGTTTTCCAAAACCATTCAATTTAAACTCAGTCTCTCTCTCCCCATTTTTCCCCATCCTAGCCCCTTTCTGTTTCCATAACATTGATTTCATCGTGTATTTTTTGCTACCATTTTACATTCATTTTGTTTGGAGGGGTTGGGGTGGAAAGCCTAGTAGGTGCTCACAGGGAGGGTGGAGGTGCAGAAAGATTTCTCACACAGAGATTAAGATATAAAACTAAAAAAAGTTGATTTTATCCTCCTCAGAGGAGAGAGAGAGTGAGAGAGACAGGAAAAGTGAAAGAGAGAGGGGAAAGAGAGGGGAAGAAAGCAAGCAGGGAGATGGCGTGGCAACCCAAAGAAAGAGAAGGGGGTGCCAGCAGCCAGGCGGCCTCGCTGGTTTTACGGGGACAGAAAGAAAGAAGAAAAAAATCTTGACTGTTGTGGAGTAATTAGCAGGCAGCTGCGAGACGTCAGATCGTCGGCTTTTTTGCTGCTCCTGTTCCTGGAGACTTGGTTATCTCTGAAACATAGTCAGGCTTATCGCAGGTTTTGGGCAGGAAACTAAGGCCTGGAATTTGCCCCTCTGCTGTCTGTCCAGGAGCTTCCCAGGAACCCCTTGAGATTGTAAAACAAATTCTAAAAGCAGTTTCTGGTGAAGGTAAAGAAGATTTACATTTTCTTTCTGTCTTTCTGCTCTTTTCAGATGTTCATAACCACAGAACCCTGCAGGGTTCCTGCCAGATTGGGAGAGAAATGGCAGAGAGTGGGGAGAGCTCATGATTGATCTTTAGATGTTGTTAGGAAATTGCGGGATTAGATATTTTCCTGTTATTAATATTTCAGTAAGGCCACCCTTACCAAAGGCAGACATGCTCACCAAAGCTCAGTGCAAACAGTAAAGTGTCCATTATGTTCACCTTCGTGTCCCCAGCAGCTAGCGTGGTGCCTGGCATGTATATTAGGAACTCAGTTGTCGGATGAGTGAGTAAAACCATCCTAAGTTTCCAAGGGGTGGAAGTCTCTGATACAGACGAGTTAGGAACTTCCGTTTTGGAGGGAGTGAGGGTATGCATTCTGGAGTTAAATTCTCTTCCAGAGTTATATTGGTGACCACGATTGAAAGTCCCCAAGTTCACGGCTGTTCCAACCCAGTAGAGATGGGTCGTGTTGTTGTTGGGAACCTTCTTTAAAACTAAAAGAAATTTTGCCCCTTTTGAAGAGGGATTTATTAATGTTCATTTGTAAGTATAAAGATATCACAACAAAATATAAAACAGAGTTTGAGCTCTTTGGGGAAGAATACCAATTGATTATAAAATGTGTGTTATTAATACCTATTATGGTTATGTTAAAACTTAAATGAATCCCATGTAATCTCATTTTAAAAGTATAAGCTTTTGGCCAAGAACATTATGGCAATCTATTTCGGAGTTAGGCACTGTCTGCAGAGGATCTAGGGTGGTAGTATTGGATTAGATTTGGCTGCTTGCCAGCCATGGCGGAACAGCACATTGTATTTCCAGTAACAATTGAAGTAGACGTGTGAGAGGAGGGAGAGATGTCCTACTAGGAGGGGAGCGAGTAGATGTCAAGAACTAGCTCAAAGGTCCCTTCCAATTGTTTCTGATTCTTCACTTACAGCTAAACCAATTCAACCCAATTACACAAACAGTTATCGAGAGCCTTCCGCATGCCAGGAAGTAAATTGGGAATATGACAATGAACAAAGCTAAATAATCCACCCTGCCCTAACAGAATTTGGAGACGGCAAGTAGGAGCTGAACCAAGACTTAGCAAAACCAGATGGTGACATCAGCATTTGGCCTTCCTGTCCGAATGTCAGCTTGACACCAGAATTAGCCACATGTAATGAACGATCAAGGGAACAGCACTTTCTTAAATGTTACCAAAATATTTTTACTCCCCAGTTCCATAAAATGGACATGGAACACCTTGACCCCAGCATCTGAAGTCCCAGTTGAATTCACCAGGGTGTTCTTCCATCGCCTCATTCATCTGAGCTCCTTCATCATGTCCACATGTTTATTGTGTTTCCTATGCGACACTGAACCATCGCTTCCTAATTTAATAGTCAAATCCATATGTGCATCTTTTATTAGATTTATTAAATAACAGAATGTTTGACTTGCCCAGAATTTCTTGTGACGTTATCCTGCGGCTGTTTTCCAGTACACTATTGTGTCTGTAGTTACTTTCTCACATTCGATAACTCCATGCTTATACCCCATGGCAGTCAGAGGAGTACATTTTTTGTCTTCTTCTTAGCCCCTCTCTGAGAATCATCATTTTCCACATTAGGTACTGCATACGTTGTTCATATAAATTACATGCTTTTGAATCACCTCAGCACAGACATTGCCAAGTGGCATGACTCGTTTTTATTGAAAGTTGATGATAGTTGTCTCGGTAATTGTCAGACATTTTCTTCATTTTTTGCAGCTATTTTATGACTAAATGAAAAGAGTACAGATTTTGCGGCAATATTGGACAAAATTATTAACTTCTCTGGGTTTGTTACTTCATCTGTAAAATTAGGGGGTTGAGTGAGGTTAGAGGCTAAACTGCTAGACGACGGGACAAATTTAACTCTCAGATGAGCTTGCATTGACCCTCATAGCATTTAAAAAATTCTCAATAACAGACAACATTTTAAAACCGGGAGAGTTCCTATGAAACTCCAGATCTCTGGCTTCTCTTGAAAAAAATCAAAACCTGACCTCCCTGGAAAAATCTGGCCTCCCAGACTCCCCGCCTCACTCAGTCGCACATTCTTCTCATATTCACAAACGACAAAGGGGGAAGGTATGACTAGCCCGCTTCATTTCTCTTCTGATGGCACCTGAAAATGGCTCTGCCCACGCCCTGTTCCTGGTGGGATGTTGCAGGAGACTTGGAGGAACCAGATCCAGAAAGGGAAGCTCTTTTAATGGCCGAGAAAACCCTTCGAGGAAACAGAGGCAGACAGGAGACCGCACGGATACCATTGCTTTTGTTACCTGCTCATGTCGTCATCCTGCACTGTTTAGTATTTGTCATAGTTTAGGTTGAACAGGTTTGTTTTTAAAAACAATTTGAGGGTGCGGGGAGGTTGGAGGACAAGGTGGTTTATTTTGCCACCTCACCTGTCCTGGTTCTCTGAGTCTACCTTTCAGAGAGGAGTTCTTTCCATTTGGTGACTTTAGGACACGGTGCATATGTGTGTATTGTGGGAAGGGGTCTTACTTTTGGTTGTAAGAAAAGAGAGAGAGAGAAAAAAACGTTGTAGCCTGAGCCCATTGGAAGGGAGTGGTCTTTATCAAATGCCTGCTCTTCACTTAATGGCAGGCCCCGGATGGCCTGTTGTGTTTATTTGTATTAATATTATCTGTCTGGCCCCTCTAAGCATCGGAGTTTGCACTAGATAATCTCTAAATCCCCTTCCATCTTCATACATCCAAACATTTCTAAGATAATATTTCAAAGGTGTTGAACCTCTGCAAGCAGGTCTGTCCGTCTCCTGTCTCCTGGCAGAATATCCCCAGGCTAAACACAGGGACCTGACCCTTGTCTGTCTTCCCCACTTAAGTCTTAAGCAGCCAGATAAATACCTAGCCTCAAAGGCACTAAGTAAATATTTGTGGAATGAAGTATTCACTGCTAGCAATTGCCTTCGGAAAGAGTCAACCATGATTAACAGAGCAAATCAGTATTTGAGAGGGCACAGATAATCACCTTAATTGCAATATCCATTTTGCCTTATGTTACCCAATAGTCAGCTTAAATTGCTTTCATTTAAATATTTTGTTGTTAAACTCTCTATTAACATGTCCTTGGCACAAATACAATCAGGCTTTTGGATTTCATGTTTTTGACTACAAAAGGAAAGACGTATATGGATGGGAGAACACTGCCCCCTTGTGTTTACTGTTGGAACTCACAGCACTTTTATACGTAGCCTGTCACAATAAGCCCATGCTTACTGCTTGGCATGCACTGCGACAGGTGGGGAGTCCACAACGAGCAAAACACACAGGGCTTCTCCCATCTGACGAAACAAACGGCCATCAATTTAATTATCACTTAAATACATGCAGAATGTCAAACTGCAGCAACTGCTTTGGAGGAAAGAATATGGCGCTTTGAGAATGATTTAGCTTTATCTCTGGCCTCCCGAGAAAATTAGCATCACATAGATCAATTTATTGAGAGCCTTCTACCCAGGCACTGTGCTGAGCACTTTGTGTGTATTCTCTCAATTAATCCTCTCGAAAACTGTAGGCAGGTAAAGTGTAGAGAAATAATTTACAGAAGATCACACAGCTAGTAGAGGGGGTGACTATGATGCAATCATTCCTAACCAACACAAAAGGCAGGGGTGTAAACAACTGTGATGTTATAAGATACACACACACATACACACACACGCTCATACAGACGCATATATATGTCTTCATCCACAGTTCCTAGCTCGTAACTCCCATAGCTCTTGTTATATAATATTGGGGCGCTTTAGGCCTCAGAAAACAAAATCTCTCTGGCCTTCTCCTGCCCTCCTTTCATCTGCTCCTTTCTCTCCCCAAGGCAGGAATCTTCCCTTGCCTCTCTGTCTTAGAACTGGCCATAAAGAAATTCTCTGATCTACCACGTCTGATTGCAGGTCACAAGACTCCCATTTCAGAAGGGGTCTTGCCCCCATACCCAGGAGGAAGGAATGCTGCACAGAGAGGCCAAGAAAAATCTCGACAGGCCTTGCTGGGTTTTCCCACTCAGTCTATTAGTATTAGATCACACAGTTTTGTCCAATCGCATTTCAACACGGTTGTTCATGTTTCAAGCATGCCTATCCAATGAAGTCTCCCCATAAAAGGCCCAAGAGGACAGAGTTTGGTGAGTTTCCGGATAGCTGAACACGTGGAGGTTCCTGGAGGGTGGTGCACCCAGGGAGAGAACAGAAGCAGGGAGGGGGCCGGGATGAGGTAATATGGTTAAGAGGGTGGCCAGGGAAGTGGCATTGACTCAGCAACCTGAAGGCAAATGAAAACTCCTTGAATTTGGAGTGTGCTTGGGCTATTTGAGGAAATGCAAGGAGGCCAATGTGATTGGAACAGAGTGAACTAGGGAGCAAGTTGTAGAAAATGAGGTGGGGTGAAGGCAAGGGCAAATGCTAACCCAGCTAATGTCTGAAACTGCCTTCATCTCCTCTGCTTGCCCAAGGCAATGCTGCTCCCTATGTCCATAACCATTTGCAATTCACCAAGTGGGTTGTGTGCCTGTACCCTTCATGCCCGCTCCCTTTACCTAGGCTGACTCCTCTTTGCACTTCAAGGCAAACTTCATCCCGGGCTTCTCTGGGAAACCTCTCCCCATCCTGATTGGACAGCCATCCCCTCATAACAGCCTGTGAACAACCCTATCCTAGCGCCCATCGCACTGCTGGTGATTTGCTACTTACCTACCATGCCACTAGAAAATAAGCTTTTTGGCGGAGCCTGGTGACTCATGCCTATAATCCTAGCACTTTGGGAGGCTGAGGCAAGAGGACGGCTAGAGGCCAGGAGTTTGAGACCAGCCTGAGCAACATAGCAAGATCCAGTCTCTACAAAAAAAAAATAAGACAAATTAGGCTGGCGTGGTGGCACATGCCTATAGTCCTAGCTACCTGGGAGGCTGAGGCAGGAGGATTGCTGAGCCTAGGAGTTTGAGGTTGCAGTGAGCTATTATGACGCCACTGTACTCTAGCCAGGGCGACAGAACAAGACCCTGTCTCAAAAACAAAAAAGAAAGAAAAGAAATAATTCTTCTTCTCCTTCTCCTCCTCCTCCTCCTCCTCCTCCTCCTCCTCCTCCTCCTCTCACTTTGTCACCCAGGCTGGGGTGCAGTGGTTTAATCGCAGCTCACAGCAGCCTTCCAAAGCACTGGGATTATAAGGCATGAGCTACAGCACACAGCTGAAAATAAGCTTCTTGAGGGCAAGAAGGTTTTTTTTTCCCCTTTTGTTCTCAATATCTTCAGTGCTTAAACACCTGTATGGTCATAATAGACAAGTAAGAAATGTGTGTTGAATGAATAAAGAGCACCGGTAATCACTCATGATAATGTCAAGTCAGATGCAGTGCCTGCTCTGCATGCTTGCACGTACTACTTGCTACCAGTCCTGAAGGGTCACTAGCTGCCAGGCCCTGAGCTGAATTAAGCTAACTAGCCTTGGTTCATTATCTTCCAACAACCCTACAAATTAGATGTTATTATTCTTATCTTTAAATGTAAGGTTGGTTACGTTGGGCAGGTTAAATAACTTACTTATATTTCACTATGCAGACCCAGAATTTGAACCTAAATTTATCTAAATCAGAAACATGTAAATTAGGAAGAGTTTTTGATGTGCTTTTTAATATTCTTTGATAAATCTGTTAGAGATTTACAGAAAACCTTTCTAGGCTGTATTTACCTTGCGTGACATCATTGTGGCTTTTCAAGGAAGAAAGATCGAAAACTTCAATCATTCACCCACAGTGATGAGGTTGGCGTAGTTTGAAACAAAGGAATATGTGTGAAGCATCCAGAACTGAGTGAAATGATGGAGAAGATGAAGACCATAGACCCTGTACAAATGTCAGCTCAACAGGGAAACATTTACAAACCACTGGAGCTTCTGTAGTTTTTGAGTGTTACTCTAATTTTTTATATGTGATACAGAACAATATTTATACATGTACACAGAAGACAGGTCCAAAGGGTATAAAACAAAATGTTTTGCTTTATTTATGAGTCATAGAAATTTTTATTTTTGTCTCTGTGCTTGCTGCATTTACTAATTTACTGCAATTTTTTAAAAAGTCCATGATGAACCTGGCATAGTGGCTTGCACCTATAGTCCCAGCTACTCAAGAGGCTGAGGTGGGTGGGTCACTTGAGCTCAAGAGTTCAAGGCCAGCCATGGCAACATAGCAAGAACATCTCTAAAAATATATATATACATATATATATAAATTAAATTAAAAAAATAAAAAGTCCACGATGAAACTCAATAATAAGAAAGTGAACCTCATTTAAATATGGGCAAAAGGCCTGAACAGACACCTCACCAAAGATGATATACAGATAGCAAATAAGCTTTTGAAAAGATGCTCAACATCATATGTCATTAGGGAATTGCAAATTAAAATAACAATGAGATACCACTACATGCCTATTAGAATGGTTAAAATCCAAAACACTAACAGCATCACATACTGGCGGGATGTGAAGTAATAGAAGCTCTTATTCATTGTTGGTAGGAATGCAAAATGGTACAGTCACTTTGGAAGACAGTTTGGCAGTTTCTTACAAGACTAAACTCATTCTTACCATAAAATTCAGTAATTATACTCCTTGAACTGAAAATAGATATCCACACAAAAACCTGTGCACAGATGTTTATAGCAGCTCTATTCATAATTACCCAAACCTGGAAGCAACCAATATACCCTTCAATATATTGAAGGTGAGTGGATAAATAAATTGTGGTATATCAAGACAATAAAATATTATTCAGTACTAAAAAGAAATGAGCTATCAAGCCATAAAAAGACATAGTGGAAATTTGAATGCATTTTGCCAAGCAAACGAAGTGAATCCAAAAAGGTTACATACTGTATGATTCCAACTATATGAATTTTGGAAAAGGTAAAAAGATTAGTGGTTGCCAGGGCTTAAGGGGAGGGAGGGGTGAATAGGTGGAGCACAGGGGATTTTTTAGGACAATAAAACTGTTCTGAATGATACTATAATAGTGGATACCTGTCATTATGTATTTGCCCAAACCCATAGAATGTACAACACCAAGAGTGAACCCTAAGGTAAACTATGGACTTGGGTGGTAATGATTTGTCAATGTAGGTTCGTCAGTTGTAACAAATGTACCACTGTGGGTACATTTATTTAGAGGGGGGAGGCTGTTGAGGGGAGAGGTATATGGGACTCTTTGTACTTTCTACTCAATTTGCTGTGAGCCTAAAACTGCTCTAAAAATTTGAAGTCCGTGATGAGAAAGTTTGGTGTGCAAACCCCAGTAGAATGCAATCCAAGAACTCTTATGCTTGTTTGTATTCCTTACCGTTCTGAGAACAGAAATATTCATGATAATAAAGTACAGGTAACAGCATATTCAAGAGATATAGGAGAATATGCTTTGGGATGGCAGTATTTGGAAAATTACTAAGCAATCATCTCAGAGGAAGAGATTTAGAATCTTCAGACTTCAGAATAAACTATCAATGCTAACAAATCAGCTGGCTGGGCTGGATAGAGAGCAAAGATTTGTAGACATTTCCCACTACTTCATAAGCTCCCCCATCCCCCTGCCAAAATTTTATTTCTCATCTAGATGGAAGTCACTGGAATGTAGATAGCAAAATCATGTAGTTACAAGACGGAGTTGCATACTTCCCTAAATTTGGCTGGTTCTCAATAGGGCTTCACTACTCATAATTCTCCGCAAGACCACTTGGCTGTAGTGTTCTCACCAGGGAGCTTTGTGCAGAGGAGACAGCCTTTCCTTTCAAATCCTCACCACTGTAAATCCTATGCACCATGACCGTCAAAGGTTGATATGTGCGATTTTGCCTTGTCTGTTACTGACAACTAGTCTATTTGGGTAATATTGGTAATAATACCTAATGTTTTATGGAATATATAAATTTGCCATACATTGTTCTATGTGTTTTACTTGCATTCACTTATTTAGTCTGCATATGACCCAGTGAAGTGAATACTAATATTGTCTCATTTCACGAGTGAGGAACCAAGGTCCAGAAAGATTACTATGTTACCGGGTATCAGCTCATAAGTTGGGAAAGTGGTGCAGCCACTCTGTCATGCCATCTCTTAATGACAATAGCTAGCACCAGGGCCTCAAAAATAGTTCTTCAGGTTATTCATTGGGCAAGGTTGCCACCCTTGCAAGGGGGTGCATGGGGACAGATATCTAGTCATCACTCAGCTTGCCAAACTGTGGGCCCACAGGGCTGCATCCCCCCAGAGAAGTCTTTACCTAATTAGCCCAAAGGTGCTGCAAGTCAGGGACTGAATCGAATGCTTTCTGTGGATTATATCATTTAATACAGGTGTCCCCACGTCTCCACCCATTCTGTTTTCCGGATTCCTGCACAATGTACTCTATTGCTTACATTTTGAGAAATTTATGTCATTTGAATTATTTGTTAACCTAGCTATGAATACCACCTCCTTGCTTTGGTTTTACCTATCAAAAGATGCCTACAGATGCTAACTTCTTGGAGAACTTTAAGAAACTAGGTCAACAAGGGGAGACTGCATAATTTTAGGCTATTAATAATGTTAACACGTAAACTATTTTAAACCTAAATATTCTGCATTTTAGGAGTAATGTATTTATTTATTCATTTATGCATTCAATAACACTTATTGTATTTTTTCGAGAATCAGGCACTATTAAAGGGAATTCACTAAACAATAAAACTAGCATTACTCTAAAGAAACTTCTAGTCAAATAAAGGAGAAATATAGAAAATGGATTTCATTTATTTGTTTGTCACTATACACTTATTTAAGGCTTATTGTATATCCAACTCTGTGTTGAGCACTAAAAGTGCAAAGAGGCTCTGAACTATTATCATTAGATGGGACAAATGTCCTTCATACTAAGATGTACTTTCAGTCAAATCAAAGTAAAATTGCTGTCATTTCCTCACAAAATCACCTCAAACCACCCTCTTCTATGGTAGTCTTGGAGAGATGCTCAAAATGGAGTTATTTTTTAAGTTCTGTTACAATTTTTGATAAGCTTTGAGCCTAATTACACTGCCTACCTTAAATAGAGAATACCATCTTATACATGATAAAAATATTAATACTAATGTGTAATTTTTAAATCTTCAATGTTAGTAACAATTAATATAGTATAGTATAGCTTCCCAGATTGCCGTGCATTTTCACAAACATTATTCCATCTGATACTCACAAAACCCTGAAAGGAAGGTGTTACTTATTTTCATGCCCTTCTGAAGGATTAAGCAAGTTGGGTGAGGTTGAGCAACTTATCTATGGTCCTCTAACTAACAGGTGGAGCTGGATCTCTAAACTAAGTCTCATGTGGATTTCATAATGGCATTACAGAATCCCCCGTATAGTCTTTTGTATTTCCAGTCTTGACATGGATATTATTATTCATAGACATAGACAGCTTATGTTACAATATGAAAGAGATAAATATTTCAAAACACATCTGAAAAGTATTACCTACTTTCCTGGAAAACACTGTTGCCTACAACCATGTACAATGACTAGATCCATGACATATTGTATGCTGTAGTGTCAAAGAATCCATGATTTATTAGGCATCAATCGGCTCTGCGATGAAAGCCGTGCTTGAATTGAAGTCATTTCACAGTTTAGTTCAGTTAATTTCACTCAATAGTATGGGAAACGACTGGGAAATTCCTAGGACAGTGATGCCATCTACTGGTAAAAATCAGGGCGATATAATGTACCTGCAATAAATGACAAAATACATAGAATAATTATTCAGCCATAAAAAGGAATGAAATTACCGACACGTCTACAATGTGGATGAACCTTGAAGACATTGTGCTAAGTGAAAGAAGACAGACACAAAATGTTACATATCATATGATTTCCATGAATATAAAACATCCAGAAGAGATAAATCCAGAATAGATAGAGACAGAAAGCAGATTGGTGCTTGCCGGGGGCCGGTGGGAGGGAAGGATGGGGAGTCACTGCTAATGGGCATGAGGTTTTCTTTTGGGTGATAAAAATGTTTTGGAGCTAGATGTTCCAAATGTTCTAGATTCTGTTCAGGGTTGTGAATGTACAAAATACCACTGAATTGTTAGCTTCTAAGACAATAAATGTAGAGAACACATTACTTTGTAATATCTACATTTAACACAAAACATATAATAAACCATAGTTTTCCTGTCATTTGCTGACTCAGGCAATGTTAAAGGTGCTACAAATAGATGAAGATTTGAAAGTCAGTTTCTATATTTAAAAGTTATAATTAAGTGGTGAAGGCTTGTACATTTCAACAACAATACTAGAAGGTAGAAGGTGACAGGTGGCACAAAGGAGATACAAGATAACTACTCTGGTCAACTGGAGAAGGACAGCAACACTTCACAGTGGGGCCGGGCAGCGTGGCTGTGAGGGAAAGACACATGGAGAAGGTAATTTCTGATCTGGAGCTTGACGGAAACCAATACACCATGTGGAGAAACTCAGTGTAAATTTAAATGCCCTGCCATCAAGCCAAACAAATGCATTGGTGTGTATCTCTCTGATGTCTGTTCCAGCAGTGAGGTCCAGGCACCAATATTCTGAGAAGCACGCAGCACTCACCATGAGGGCACTGGGCCAGTATCTGGAAGTGAATTCCCACCATGCTGCTTTGACTGAGAGCTAGGGGCAGTCTGTGGGGTCATTCCGTGCAGAAGAATTCAAAATAAATTGTGCAAGGTGAAGCATAACTCCCTACTCCTTAAGTGGGGGCATAGTGATTTCTCTCCAAAGAATACAGTATGGAAAGAGGAGAAAAAAGGGAAAATTTACAGTGAAGAAACTTGACAAATACTTGACAGGTGATCCAGGTCAACATCATCGGTGATAAGTCAGACGGATGGCTTGTACCCTTGACATAGTGTGATGAGAATGGCACTTTACGTCTGTGGTCTTCCTCCCCAAATCCATAACCCCAACCTAATCATGAAGAAACATCAGACAAATCCCAACTGAGGGACAGTCTACTAAATGCTTGCCCAGTACTTCTCAAAACTGTGAATGTCATCAAAAACAAGGAAAGTCTAAGAAACTGTCACAGCCAGGAGGTGTCCAAGAAGACGTGACAACTAAGCGTACTATGGTATCCTGGATGGGATCATGGAACAGAAGAAAGATATTAGGTAAAAATCTATGGAAATATGAATAAAGAATGGACTTTAGTTAATAAAAATGTGAATGTTGGTTCATTAATTGTAACAAATGCTAATGTAAGATGTTAACCATAAGGGGAGCTGGTACAGGGTATTTATTAGGAACTCTCTGCTATCTTCACATTTTTTCTCTAAATCTAAAACTGTTATAAAATAAAAACATGTTCAAAAATGCATGTCAACACAAAATAAAAGCATAGATTTGTGTTGTATTTCATGCATCGAGAGAAGTGTAATGACATAAAGAACAACTCATATACCAAAACCCATCCTATTTCTCAACATATGAAGCCACTTTGTGTTCCCCTCCTAACCCCTTGTCCCCTTCTCATAACCTTACCTTGAACTTCAAATGTATTATTCCCATGCATGTTTTTATATCTCTAATATGTATGTGTCCATAACCAATTTATGGTATAATATTACAGTTATATATTTCCACAAATACCTATAAAAGGAAGTGAATAGAAAAAACTGGAAATGTCTATGCCGTGTTGACTTCAGTGTTTACTTCAGGAAGGATGGGGAGTAGAATAAAAGTGAAGTGGAACTCTCATTTGACATGTTATTGAATTGTTTCAAGGAGATCGTATTATTTTTGTTACTTTAAAATTGGCAGAAAAAATAATATATATATATATAAAGGAACACAGTTCTGATCACATATTCCTTCTGCTCAGAAAAACTTTTACTAGTTTCCTTCACCTCACCCAGTGCCCTGCAGCCAGAAGCTCTCACTTTTCTGTGTTTATTCATGCTAAAAGTTTGCCAGGGCTTCCCTTCAGCATTCCTTCCTGCCCATTAATCCAGTGGTTCCCAGCCCTGATTGTGTATTAGAATCACTTGGGGAGATTGAAAAAAATCTGGCCCCTCTCTTGACAAATTAATTGGAATCTCCACAGCTGCGGCCAAGGAAGCTGCATTTTTAACAAGCCCCTCAGGTGTTTCCTATGCTTTTTAATGGCCATATCACCAACGGAAAATGGCTTAACTTGCCACTTGATGGAAGACATCTGGATGGTTCTTGGTCTCAGTAGCAAAATAAGTATACCATGTTGTGAGAAAACTGTGGAATGCCAAATGGAAAAAAAGTAAGCAAGGTTTATTTTGTGTAATAAATAGTCTTGTGGGTAGAAATCGTGTGTCTAGGTAAAATGCGTGTCAAGCCCTTTGTGTTACAGTGAGTGCTTAGCAGGCTCTCACGAAATACCTACTGGGTGAATGGATGAATAAATAAGCAAACAAATAAAAAATTACCAGGGAGTCCAAGTAAGATGAGGAAAGTCTAACTGGAGGAAACATTTCATTTGTTTAAGATCTACTGAGTGCCTACTGTGTGCCAGGCCCCGTGCTAAATCCTAGAGTCACTGAGTTTCCACCATTAAGGGTTTTTTGGTCTTTAATAACTGAAGCTGAGGGGAGAAATACTGGCAACATGCATTTTGCCTCCATACATTTCTCTTTCCTTCTCCTACTCTTTTCTGATGAGGAAAATGAATTGTCTTAGTATGAAAATACGTGCCAACGCTGGGTCTCCAAAGAGCAAGATAATGAAGTAAATGTCCTGACGAGAGGACAGAGTAGCTGGAAAGGATTTGGAGCGGGTAGAGGATGTCGGGAAGCAGCTTCCTAACATCTGACCTCCAGCCTGGGTTGGGTACTTGGCAGCTTACACTCACTTGCGTAAACGGCTGTGCGCATCTTCAGTCATTATTTCTGAATTAGCATTCCACACCTTCTGTATGCTCCACTAAGGATGGAGCGAAAGAGGGTAAATTATATTTAAGTCTCCTCAAACTTCAAATCAGCAAAATTTTAAGAAAATTCAAATAGACTCCTTTTGCTATTACTACTACCTAGTGCCAGTGTAATCCTGCCATCTGTTTTAAATTACGGGTGCCACACCGCTACGTATTCTTAGATAAATATTTGAACCAGATGCCAAGACGAAATTTTATTGATAGCACATTTTTAAAGCATGTAATTCCCAGTTTGATATGTAACAGAATTATGAAGAGTTTTTAAAAGGCTAGAAAGAGTTTTTAAAGTAGAATGGAATGTAAAGGTCAATGATATGCCTGTTTTGTTTCTTTACTAAAACCAGAAAAGTTTTCCCTTCATAATCATGAGAACTGATTTTTTTAGTCAAAGTGTGTTATAAATTACCATCGTTACCCTGACCTGATTTAAACACAAAAATGTGGTGTGCTCATTTGATTAGAATGTTCTTTATAGTCCCAGCCTTTTGTTGATTAAAATACCAACTTTAACTTTTGAAAGAAGTAGTCTGTCTTCTACCCTACTGCCCATATCAGTACCTTCAGAAAAGTGACAATTACTGAAAATAAAGTAATGGGGGGAAAAAAACTGAGAGAGAGAGAGAGAGAGTGAGAGAGAGAGAGAGAGAGAGAGAGAGAGAGAGAGAGAAATAATCACGATGCATTGTTGACTTTCTGAAAGCAGAACATGTGCCCCAAATTCTTAACAAACACTCTGCTCAGTGGCTCCTGTGTGTAGCCAGCCATTAGAACAGCCAGCTGTGACTTAAAAGAACAATGAGTCTTGGCTCAAGTGATGTGATTGGTTCAAATGTCAAAATCATTAAGAGATTTTTGTATACCTCATGTTGGCTCTTTAACTACAACAGGGAAGTTTTAAGAGGTCGTAATTGCATGAAACACCACAATTCACAAAAACTTATTTTGAATAGCGTTTTCATTATGTTTATTAATGATAAGATATAAATAGCAAAGAAAAAAATACAAACAGAAATCTATGAACACACTTTGCAACTAAGTCCATGAAACAGCTACATAGACATAGATGTATGCATACATATTTGCAGTGAAATGATTTATATAACTTAAGCTTTCAAAATTATGGACCTAACACTTTCAGAATGATATAGTATATACAGAGCAAACCAAAAAGTAGGCTTTTTAAATTTGTATTTTTACTTCATTTTCATCTCATTAAGTAGGGAAAAATATGTCTCTAATTCTGAATAAATAAAATGATCCTAGGAAGAAAAATTTAGCAATTACATAATAAAAGTTGACAACAGTATGTTTTAATAATCTTTAATATGGTACAGGTTTTGCAAAGTAACATGGTTTCAGGATATAATGCACATTAATAGAGCTTTATAAAGATGTCTAAATATCTAGATGCCCCTTAATATTTTGAAATATAAAGTATATAAATAAATATCTAGATGAATAAGTGATTTTTAGTCATCTGAGAATTTTGACATTCCAAACCCTGAAGATTTAAATCATCCTATCTCCTCTTCTCAATTCATGAGGAGAACTACTTATTTAAAAAAAGAATTAATGATTTTTCTATTACTTCTAATTTGAAGCTTGAAGGAAATATAAAGGCATCTCTCAACATAATGAGAGGGCCTGGGATCCTGCCAACCCTGAGATGGAATTTGGGACTAAACACAGAGCCAGGCTCCTGAAAGGTGAATAATACATACTAGTTGAACTTTATAGGCCTTTCATGGAATGAAGATTAGTAAACAAGAGTTTACCTTAACTTCCGTCATGGAGACCTTGATAAGCATGTTCCCTACCTATTAGAAAACTGAGTTTTTTGGTCACAAATTTTTGTTGCTGTCATTGTTGTTGGAGAAAATTTGGTGATACCTAGGTGAAGGAGGGCTACATGATTGCAAGATATGATTGCTGTTTTCCCATGGCCCCAAATAATTATGCTACAACACTGCCTCTGCCATTCAGTATAACCGTCTTTGTGGAAGAAATGGAATCTCTAAGTTTCTTTGCAAATTGTCCTTAAAGTGGTTGAAAGGGTGCTTCGAAATGCAAAATGTTTATTTGAGCACCCAGAGATGGCAGCAACAGTACATGCAGGCTGACCTTATGAAGATGTCCTTTGCCACTTTCTTACTTGGAGGGAGGAAAGTGACTCACCTGAGATGAACTCCAGACAATCTCCAGCAGAGAAACCGCCCCACTGAAAGATTCCTTCCCCCCTGCAGACTACGCTCAGTATATTGCCTTCCTCATGCCAGAGGAGGTGCAGGTTACAGGAAAAATTGGGGACAGAACTGAAACTGAAAACTAGACTGTAAAACTGTGCTGGCAAAATCAGTTTCAACATAACCTGGGAGACATATTTGTCTCCATCTGTTTTAAGGGGCACTGGACATCATGCAGTAGACACGGTTGAATGACACCTACGTGGGGCGGTCATTTTGAACATAGAGACAGCAGTCGGGTTGGTCTTGCCAGTAGTTGATCATCACGCTTGTTGCTTTCCTACAATCAGGCATGGCCCCCCAGAGAATCAGGGAGGTTTGTTTTGAGTAAATATTTGATTCTCAAATTTTAAGCATATAAGGATCATTTAGGAAGCTTTTAAAAAAAATGCTTCCTGGGCCCCCATTCGCAGAGATTTGGATTCAACGAGTCTGGGGAAAGGCCCCAAAATAGGCATTTTAAACAATCCTCCAGGTTGTTTTAAGGCAGGAAGGCCGAACCCACACCTTAAGATACTCTGTATTATAAGCATCTCCATGAATAAAAGCTATTTGACATCTGAAATGCCAGTCTTAAGCAACTGTGCTGGGCTAACTGACTGAAAACATAGGGTTCTATTTAAAAAGGAAAACTATCTTTGACCTACACCATTTCCAGGAACCAAAAAAATTGAATAGAAATAAAAATAACTCTTTTTTAAACCATCTTTAAGGATGGCAATATACTTGGGAGATAAGATCTTCATAATATAAGTTATAATGGGGCCGAAGTCACAGGTCATTTAAAAAATTAATTAGTTCTTGAAAGGAGATTTACTTGGTGAAACCAAAGATTGTATCACCCTTAAAAATTTTAAATCTAAGGAGAAATACTTAATACAGGCTAAATATCATAATTTCTATATACCTCTCTCTCAAAACTTAATTGAAAAACAAAAACAAAAAAAATCACATCAAAATGAACTGGTTTTGGCCAGGCGCGGTGGCTCACGCCTGTAATCCTAGCACTCTGGGAAGCCGAGGCAGGTGGATTGCTCAAGGTCAGGAGTTGGAGACCAACCTGAGCAAGAGCAAGACCCCGTCTCTACTAAAAAAAAAAAAAAAAAAAAAAAAAATAGAAAGAAATTGTCTGGACAACTAAAAATATATACATAGAAAAAATTAGCCAGGCATGGTGGCGCATGCCTGTAGTCCCAACTACTCGGGAGGCTGAGGCAGAAGAATCGCTTGAGCCCGGGAGTTTGAGGTTGCTGTGAGCTAGGTTGACGTCACGGCACTCTAGCCCTGGCAACAGAGTGAGACTCTGTCTCCAAAAAAAAAAAAAAAAAAAAAAAAATGAACTGGTTTCATTGGAGATACAAATTTTCAAAAGTCATATCAGAGCTAAGAAATGCAAGTTATTGAATGAAATGGAAAATATTTATTTCAAATCATATCAGAGAAAATCGATATAGTAATCAATAATCATTCTATTTTGCAAAAATAATTTTGATGTGGGTATTCACAATAGATTCAAGTATTTTTTCCTGGATGAGATGGAATACAGATTATTTCAACATCACAGAAGTTTAGTCAGTAAGTTAGGTTTTTGTTTACTTGTTGTTTTATAAGTGCTCCAGTATGTACAAGTCTGGCTTCAGTGTTTGTGTAGAGCGTGGTGGAAGTATGATGGAGGAAAACAGAAAGATGCCCGAGTGAAGGAATGTTGACATTAACTGAGTAACAATAGGAGAAAGCACTTGTGTGAGGACCTCAGAGCAGTCAATGTGAAATTTTGAGCCTGTGCATGCACAAATTTCAATGACATGAATGATAGGATTGATAGATACACATTCAGACGTTGCCTCTGTACACAATCCTTTTTGGAATATGGAGTGAATCTCTGGATCATTTGGTTCCAAAGAAGCCTTGATTTTTCCCAAAAGACCATGTTAGGATTCTTAATTATGTTCATGATCTTGGCATGTTCCTTTTCCTCTCTAAGTGTGGTCTTTTCTCCTGGAAAATGAAGATAAGAATCCCCACCTCATTTTTTGTCTGGGTGGATTAAAGGAGTTTAGGTACATGTAATACAAAGTACGTGAAAGGCTTAATCCAGCAAAGCTCTCATTATTGTTGTACACGCTCTTTCTTGTAAACATTTTTTATTGCCAGTGCCAAGTCAGAAGCTGTTGACAGTTCAATAATTTGGCACCTTCCTTACTGATGTTCTCTAAAAATTGTTCAACATTTATTTTGAAATTTAAAAATTAGAATAATAGCAAAAAGTGTAATTTCCATTTCTCATATTTGGTAGGCTTATTTCGATAGAGGCTTTTAGCATAGTTTTGCAACTTACCCCTTAGTGATCAAAATTAACTTCTCCTGAGCTGAAATGTAAGGCTCAGTTAATGCTTCCAAAGTCTCTTTTGCAAGACGACATCAATGAGTAAAAGGTGACACTAAACCAAATTAGCATTTATTTAATAACTAACATTATGTAATGAATTACTAAATCTCTGCATCTAAACATTTGTATACCAGTGTATTTAGCATTGATTTAGCTTCCAAAAACGATGCATTTCCAAAAACTACATGTTTTCTTTTAAAAATTCAGATCTTAATGCCAAATATATCCAAATGATGTTATATCTTGGTAATCTCTCTCTCTCTCTGGCCATTAAGACAGATTATTCCACAGATTATGAAATGGTCCATAAGGTTCCACGGACAGAGATCCCTACAGCTTGATTTGGCTGAGATAATCCTTGCGGTTAATTAATGACAACAGCAGACTCCGTGAACAGGGGAGGGTCAGAAGTGGACTGAAGAAACACAGGCTAAAGGACATGAAGAATTGTGCAATTAATTAAATGTGCAGGGCAGAGCCAACAGAACTCAATTGTTCTGGACAACCAAGCCATTTTCTACGCAGTTGCTGAAAGCTGTGTGGATTGGATCTGCAGATAATTGCCTCACTTCTCCATTTCATTTTGCCTGTCCAAACATTGCATAAATGACTGCTTGATAAATTCAATGTTGATGTTGGCACATGAACAGACAGACAGAATAGTGCCTGCATATTTTAAAATTTATAAATCCAACATAAATAGTAATCAGATTTCAAAGGAGAATGACTGAAAATGTTCCTGTTTAAAATTCACAATGGCATTTAATTTACCTGATTTCAACCCCCACACTTATGGAGCTTAATATGAAAATACTCTCAGCCTATATTTAAAATAATATGGCATTTGATAAACTATTCAGGTATTAAATTTAAAAATATTCTCTGCTAAATTATAATTTTAATACAAACTCTAGATTTATTACTTGTAGGATTAACTTAGGATCTCTGCCACAATATGCCACAAACACGTACACATCCAAATGCACATATACAACATAAATGCTAGAAAACATAGTCTAAGAACATATTATAAAAGAGATATTTGATATGTCAGGGTAAATAAACGAGTAATTAAAAGTGACTATTTTTAAATTGAGGTTGTTTTTAAAATTCAATTTTAATTGTCTCTTAAAGATACACGAGAAGACACAGACTGTCTGACTTACTGTGGAACATAGTAAAATAGGTATAATTCATAGCCATGTCACGGCAGGTAAATGTCATAAATTCTTTAGATGCTGAACCTGTCTAAAATAGCAACAGCAAATTTCATGAACTGAGTGAAATGGAGGAGGAGAAGAGAGAAGAAAAAATCTAATACAAAAAAGGTCCATTTTTTTCTAGTTGACTTACAGCCTAAGAGAAAAGTAAAAACTCTTCATAAGTTATTAACTACAAAAATTAAAAAGAAAATGTATTTGTTTAAAAAAAAAGCTTAGGCAACTGGGGATAAGGCTATTTGAATTTCTGTCACAGTGCCCTTACTATTAACCACACTATCTTTAGGCCACACAAATTGGACTAAATGTGCTTAGTGGTTGATTCTAAAAATATTGTGGTAATTCAAGGAACGTATAGGGAAAAACTAGTGGAAAAGCAAAAGCAACAAGTAGAATATTTTACAAAATTGAAAATGATACCACTCAGGCTAAAAAAGACAACATCCAATTAATGTATATAATTGCATTTTTATGCTATATTCAAATGATTTTTGTCAGTATTCTAATTTAGATTGCTTTTAAAAAACAACTTTATTGAAATATATAGGCATATATTGGGATATTGCACATGTGGTTTCAGACCACAACAATAAATCAATATTGCAATAAACCAGTCACACAAATTTTTTCATTTCCCAGTGCATTACAAGTTACATTTGCACTGTAGTGCAGCCTATTAAGTGTGCAATAGCATTATGTCTTAAAAAATACCTTAATTTCAAAATACCTTATTGCTAAAAAATTCTCATGATCATCTGACTCTTGACCTCAACTGACCATAATCATTTTGCTGGTGGAGGGCCTTGCCTCAATGTTGATGGCTGCTGACTGATCAGGGTGGTGGTTGCTAAAGGTTGGGTTGACTGTGGCAATTTCTTAAAATAATACAACAAACAATGAAGTTTGCCACATCCATTGATAGTTCCTTTCACAAAAAGATTTCTCTGTAGCATGCAATGCTGTTTGACAGTGTTTTACCCACAATAGAACTTTCAAAACTGGAGTCCATCCTCTCAAACACTGCTAACTATTTTATCAACTAAGTTTATGTAATTTTATAAATCTTTTGTTGTCATTTCAATAATGTTCATAGCATTTTCACCAGGGATAGATTCCATCTCACGAAACCACTTTCTTTGCTTATCCATAGGAAGCAACTCTTCATCTGTTCAAGTTTTATCATTAAATTGCAGCAATTCAGTCAATCTTGAGGCTTCACTTCTAGTTCTCTTGCTGTTTCTACTACATCTGCAGTTACTTCCTCCAGTGAAGTCTTGAACCCCTCTAAGTCATCTATGAGGGCTGGAATCCACTTTTTCTAAACTCCTGTTAATGTTGATTTTTTTTTTAATCTTTTTTTTTTTTTTTTTTTTTGAGACAGAGTTTCACTCTTTTGCCTGGGCTAGAGTGCCGTGGCGTTAGCCTAGCTCACAGCAACCTCAAACTCCTAGGCTCAACCAATCCTTCTGCCTCAGCCTCCCAAGTAGCTGGGACTACAAGCATGCACCACCATGCCCGGCTAATTTTTTCTATATATTTTTAGTTGTCCAATTAATTTCTTTCTATTTTTAGTAGAGACGGGGTCTCGCTCTTGCTCAGGCTGGTTTCGAACTCCTGAGCTCAAACAATCCACCCGCCTCAGCCTCCCAGAGTGCTAGGATTACAGGCGTGAGCCACCGCACCTGGGCTGATGTTTTGACCTCCCATGAATTATCAATGTTCTTAATGGCATTGAGAAAAGTGAATCCTTTCCAAAAGGTTTTTAATTTACTTTGACCAGATTCAACAGAGGAATCGCTTTCTATGATAGCTATAGCCTAACGACATGTATTTCTTAAATAATAAGACTTGAACATCAAAATTACTCCTTGATCCGTGAGCTACAGAATGGATGTTGTATTAGCAGGCAAGAAAACATTAATCTCCTTGTACATTTCCATCAGAGCTCTTGGGTGACTAGGTGCATGATCAATGAGCAGTAACATTTTGAAATGAGTCTTTTTTTCTGAGCAGTAGGTCTCAACAGTGGGCTTAAAATATTCAATAAACTATTCTGTAAACAGGTGTGCTGTTATCAAGGGTTTGTTGTTCCATTTACAGAACACAGGCAGAGTAGATTTAGCATAATTTCTAAAGGCTCTAGGATTTTTGGAATGGTCAAAGAGCACTGGCTTTAACTTAAAGTCACCAGCTGCATTAGCCTCTAACAGAAAGAGTTGGCCCATCCTTAGAAGCTTCGAAGCCAAGCATTGGTGTCTTCTCCCTAGCTATGAAAGTCCTGGGTGACATCTTCCAGTATAAGGCCATAGCCATCTTCACCAATTAATTATCTTAGCTAGATCTTCTGGATAACTTGCTAAGCTTCTATATCAGCACTTGCTGCTTCAATTTGCACTTTTATGTTATGGAGATGACTGCTTTTCTTAAACCACATGAAATGCTAGCTTCAAACTTTTCTTCTGCAGCTTCCTCACCCCTCTCAGAATTGAAGAGAGTTAAAGCCTTGCTCTAGATTAGGCTTTGGTTTAAGGGAGTGTTATGGCTGGTTCGATCTTCTGTCTAGACTACTAAAACTCTATATCAGCCATAAAGCTGTTTTTCTTTCTTATGATTTATGTGTTCACTGGGTAGCACTTTTAATTTCCTTCAAGAACTTTTCCTTTACATTTACAACTTGAATGTTTTGCCCAAGAAGCCTAGATTTCGGCCTATCTCAGCTTTCGATATACCTTTCTCACTAAGCTTAATCATTCCTAGTTTTTTATTTAAATTGAGAGACATATGACTCGTCCTTTCACTTAAACACTCACAGGCCGCTGTAGGATTTTTAAGTGGTCTAATTTCAATATTGTTGTGTCTCAGGGGCTTGGGAGGACTGGAAAGAGGAAGAGAGATGGGGGAAACAGCCAGTCGGTGGAGCAGTCAGAACGTGCACATTTGTTGATTAGGTTTGCTGTCTTACATGGGTTCTACTTGTGGTGCTCCAAAAAAATTACAATGGTAACATCAAAGATCACTGCTTACAGATCACTATAACAGTGCAGCAATGAACATATTTGAAATATTACAAGAATTACTAAATGTGTCACAGAGACATGAAGCGAGCACATGCTGTTGGAAAAATTGTGCTGGTAGACTTGATTGATGCAGGGTTTTCATAACCTTCAATTTGTAAAAATCACAATATGTTCAGGGTGCAATAAAGCAAAGAGCAATAAAATGACATATGCCTGTAATTAACATACCATTCAATTAATTAATTTAAAGTGTATCATTCAATAACTTTTAATCGAATTGTGCAACCATCACCACAATTAATTTTAGAATATTTTTCATCACCACAAAAAGAACCCTCATACTCATTAGCAGTAACTCTTCATTTCTACAAAGCTCCCAGCCCTAGGAAACCACTAAACTACTTTCTGTCTCTATAGACTTTCCCATTCTGGACATTTCATATATTAATAAGTGGAACCATATAATATGTGGTCTTTTATGACTAGCTTCTTTCACTTAGCATAATGCTTTCAAGGTTCATTGGTGCTGTGATGTACTTCATTCCCTTTTATAACCAAATAATTTTTCATTGTATACAAATACTTGTTGAATTTATGCATTCATCAGTTGATGAACTTCAGGGAAATTTCCATTTTTTAGTTATTATGAATAATAGTGCCAAAGATATTCATGAACAAGATGAGTGTGGATGTGTCTTTCCATTTCCCTTGGGTATATATCTAAGAATGGAATTGCCAGACTATTTTCCAAAGTGACTGTACCTTTTTAAAATCCCAACAGCAATGTATGAGAGTTCTAATTTCTCCACATCCTTGTCAACTTTTATTGTCTTATCTATCTTTTTTTATACCCATGCTAAGGAGTACGAAGTGGTATCTCATTGTGGTTTTGATTTGCATTTCCCTAATGACTAATGATGTTGAGTATTTTTTCTTTCTTTCCCCAGCTTTATTGAGGTATAATTGACAAGTAAAATTATGTAAAGTTAAGATGTACAATGTGATGTTTGGATATATGTATACATTACGAAACGATTATCACAATCAAACTAATTGACATATCTGTCATCTCACCTAGTTACTTTTCTTTTTTGAGACAGAGTCTCACTCTGTCACCCCCGCTAGAGTGCAGTGGCATCATCATAGCTCCTTGCAACCTGCAACTCCTGGGCTCAAGTGATCGTCCTGCCTCAGCCTCTGGAGTAGCTCGGACTACAGGTGTGTGCCACTGGGCCTGGCTGATTTTTTTTCCTTTTTGAGGTCTTGATCTTGCTCAGGCTTGTCTCGAACTCCTGACCTCAAGCAATCCTTTTGCCTCAGCCTTTCGGAATGCTTGGATTACAGGCATGAGCCACTGCACCCGGCCACATAGTTACCTTTTATTGTGTGTGTGTTGAAAACACTTAAGATCTACTATCGTATCAGATTGCAAGTATACAATACAATGTTATTAACTATAGTCACCACAAAGGTTATCAGATCTCCAGAACTTATTCATCCTGTGTAACTGAAACTTTGTACCCTTTAACCAGTATCTACCCATTTCCTCCAACTCCAACTCCTTAAGCACCTTTTCTTGTGTTTATTGTTCTTTATAAACCTTTTCTGGAGAAATATCTATTCAGATCCTTTGCCCATTTTTAAATTGTGTTATTTGTCTTTTTATCATTGATTTATAACAATTTTTATAGATCTTGAACACAAATATCTTATTGAATATATGATGTGCAAATACTTTCTTCTGTTT
>RJWJ010003378.1:0-25518 GCA_004363605.1 Indri indri
CCTCCTGCCTCAGCCTCCTGAGTAGCTGGGACTGCAGGCTTGTGCCGCCACACCCAGCTCTGAAGTTGTCTTTTAAGGACAAAAAAAGTGAAGCTCTCCTCAGACTTCACAGAAGCGCTGGACAGCAGAAGACAGTGAACAGTGCCTATGCAGCCAGGCGGGAATGAGGCTGAACCAAGAACTTCACACCCAGCCAGACAGCTGCCCGAGCACAGAGTGGGTTGGAGATCAAGGAGTTCCCTTTGGCCGCTCTTGAAGAAATCACTGCACATAAATTCCAGACAATTAAGAGACGGCCGGAAAAGCCATTTAAGGCAGGAGACTGGGGCTAAACATCGAATCTGTGTAGCAGAAGAACAGACTGAAACAGAGGTGGGAATGAAACATAAAACCTCAATCGATGGGCTCCAGAGCGGATGGGACGGGAGCCGAGGGGTTCGCGGACTGGACAAGGGCGTGAGGGAGTCACCCAGCCCTGGAGAGATCTGTGGTTCTCGCGGAAAGCCTGAAGCTGCATGGTGTTTTCACAAGGAGGAAGCGAGGGGACAGCGTGGCGGCATCTGACAGACGGCAGCCCGCACAGCAAGCACAGGCCCCAGGCATGGCAGCGCTTGTTGTGTGCTTCAGGGACCTGCGGAGGTCCGTGTGGCTGCAGCAGGGTCACACGGGAGAGACACGGCGGGCCCAGCAGGATCAGTATGTCCCTGCACACAGGAATGTCAAGCCGCCCAGATCCACCACCAGCTCCAGCCACTGGTCCCGCCAAAGCAGCCAGCTCACTGCCTGACCCGCCCCCTCCGAAGCCCCTCCAGTCCAGCGTCCCCGGCTCAGGCTTCCAGGCTGTCAGATGCTGACTCCCAAGCCGAATGCCCAGCGAGCGATCCACAGCACAATGAGAAACACCGTGATGCCTGCAGAGCAAGAGGGCAGCGCCCAGGCCAGGCCCTCCAGGGGGTGGCAAAGGTGGAGGGCATTCTCCCCATG
This sequence comes from Indri indri, assembly GCA_004363605.1. Classification (NCBI taxonomy): domain Eukaryota; kingdom Metazoa; phylum Chordata; class Mammalia; order Primates; family Indriidae; genus Indri; species Indri indri. Next base: position 985 of record RJWJ010003378.1, read on the forward strand.
CCAGAGGCCAGGAGGTGCAGCAAGGAGGAGAAGGCAGGGAGCCCTTCCTCAGCCTAGAGGCCACCATAGGACCTGCACTTGGAGGCAGCCGTGTGCGGGTGGTGGGCTGGGCTCAGGGCTTGGCAGAGGGCCTACCCCCAACCCTTCACTGACCACCCAACCCTGCCTTCTGCAGAGACCTGGGCACCTCTCTGGGCCACCTGCAGGTGCTATGGCTGGCTCGCTGCGGCCTGAATGACCTGGATGGCATCGGCTCCTTCCCAGCACTGAAGGTGGGTCTGGGCGCCCTGGGCTGGGGGGCTGGGCCAGGCTGGGCCCGGGCTGAGAGGCCCTCGCTGCCCAGGAACTCTACGTCTCCTACAACGACATCTCCGACCTAAGCCCGCTGTGCCTGCTGGAGCAGCTGGAGGTGCTGGACCTGGAGGGCAACAGTGTGGAGGACCTGGGGCAGGTGCGCTACCTACAGCTGTGCCCACGGCTGGCCACGCTCACCCTGGAGGGGAACCTGGTGTGCCTGCGGCCGGCTCCTGACCCCTCCAACAAGGTGTGTGTTCTAAGCACCCAGCCAGCATGCACACAGGATGGGGAGGCACCTGTGGCTCTGGCCCCTGGGCCCTCTCACGGGCCAGTGACCTCTGTGCCCTGTGGCTTGTTCACCATGAGTTCCTCCCTTTCTGTCTTTGGATGTCCGACTGCCAGCACATCCTCCCGGGCCAGCCCACCACCCCCCACGGGGCTGCATGCATACATGCCACGTTCCTCTGTCCATGTGTGCACCCCATGAGGTCCACACACATGCCACATGCAACCCACAGAATCACGTACACATGTGCACACACATACAAACATGCCTGTGAATGCCCTGTCCAAAACCACCTCCAGCCCCTGCAGGCCTGTGCACACCCTACGCGGGAATGCGCTCCTGTGCAGTATCACAGGCCTGCGCGTGCCCTGCTCAGAGCTGGCACACAGGCACGCCGCAGGCCCCTGTGCAGCGCACAGACCCACATGCCCCTGCACAGGCCTTCCCTGCCCTGCCCCACAGTGGGCCTGGGGGAGGGAGGCCCAGGCCTGCCATCCCTTACCCGCCACTCTGCAGGCGCCCAGGAACTATAACTACAGAGCAGAGGTGAAGAAGCTTGTGCCCCAGCTGCAGGTGCTAGACGAGGTGCCAGCCACGCGCCCAGGCCCACCCGCCACCCTGACGCTGACCCAGGACTGGCTCGTGGTGAAGGAGGCCATACAGAAGGGCAGCGTCCTCCCCTGGCTGGGTAGGTGGCAGCTCCCGCTGAGCCCGCCCACCCCCGCCCCACTGCAGAGGAGGTTTCCACCCAGTCCCCCAGGGAGAGATCACCACCCCAGCCCCCCAGGCCTTTGAGAGACGAGGGGGCCACATCTCACACTGGTCTCCGGCCTTAACCCCTGGTCTGCAGAGCTGTGCCCATCCCACAGGCCAGGACACTGTCCCTGTGGGCAGCACCCAGTGGGTAAGCAGGCTCTGAACACAAGGGTCGCTCTGGAAGGAAGGGACGTCACAGGCCAGCCTTGGGGCACGCAGCTTGGGTGTCCAGGCCCTGGTCTGTGGACGGTCTGGGGAGGGATCAGTGACCTCTGATTCTGACCCTCCAGCAGATTGTCTCCATGGAGCCCCCATGCAGAGACTCGACCCCGAGCTGTCCCTGCCTGAGACCCAGCCCTGGGCCCCCAGGCCCTGGCCCTTCTCCCTGCTGGTCCCTGGGGGCCCCTTGCGTCGAGGCCTGCTTCCTGAGGACCCAGCCCCAGCAGACAACGCCAGCAATCTCACTCATGGTAACTGACCTGCCTGGCCTGAAGCTGACCCTGTAGCCCCTTGACCCCAACCCAGGCCCAGCCACGCCATCTTCCTCAGGTGCTGGCCAAGTCCTCTGCGGGAACCCCGCCAAAGGCCTGCGGGAGCGTAGGCACCAGTGCCAGGTATGCTCTCCCCCCACCCCCCAAAGTAGGCCGGGGCTCCGGCCCGCACAGCAGGCCAGTTGCTCAGGGCTCCTGCCCTGACAGTGCCCTGCCCTATAGGCATTCCAGGGTTGGGGTTTCCAAGCCATCACTTTTCCTCCTCAGGCCTGGGTGCCCCCGGAGCAGCTGCCCCCACACAGGCCAGGAGATCTGGCCACTAGCACCTCTACCTTAGGGCCTGACCCTGCAGACAGCTGTGACCTTCTGGACTTGGCCAGGCTTCGGGCCTGGCGGGAGCTGAGCCTAGGGTGGGTGCCCCTGCTCCCCTCCCCTGTGTATCCCATCTGGTGTGGGCAGATTGGGGCTGGGGGTGCCTTGGCTAAGCTGTCACTGGTCCCCAGGATGGCCAGAGGAGTTGGTCATGGGAGCCTAAGGCTGGTGGGTCCTCCTAGAGTCCCCCACTCATTTGGGATTGGTTCCAAGAAGAGGCAGAGCTGTAGCTTCTCCTCCCCCAACCCTGACCCCTCCCCTGTAGGCACCCGGGGTCCCAGCAGGAAGGGGCCTCAGCCCCCTGGGGCCCACGAAGGGCCCTTGAAGAGCAAGATGACCAGGCTGAGCCCAAGACTCCCCACAGCCCCCAGAGCCTGGCCTCAGGTACTGAGCCTGTCCGCCCCACCCCAGTGCCTGAGAGTAACCCCCGTCCCTCCACAGTGTAGGGCCCCACCTCAGACCAGCCCCCCTTCCTCAGCCGGCTCTCAGAGAGGCTGACAGAAAGGTGCTCCCTGGGGCTCGGAGGCTCACAACCCAGGAAGGCAATCCCAAGTCTCCCCTCTCTGAGCCATGGGACTGTGAGACCACCTGGGCTGGACACCAGAGAGACGGGGCATTCCAGAGAAGGGAGCGAGCCAGGTGTGTCAGCCAGCCAGGGCCAGGTGCCAGCAAGTAAGACGTGCCCGCTGGGCAGTTCTCGGGGGCAGGCACCAGACCTTGGATGGAGGGAGGCCGCCAGGTCCACTTGAGACCGAGGAGGGAGGGCGCCACCCCCTCACCTGAAGACAGGACCTGTGCCTGGGTTTGGGGACATAGGATTAAGCAGGCAGGGCTCTCTCTGGAGGACACTGGCTCAAGACTGAACACAGCTGCAAGGCAGAGAGGGCCCTCGCCTGGCGTGGTGGACAAGCCTGGGGTGGGGCACTGCAAGCAGGGCCGTCGGGGGCGGGACAGACAGGACACAGGCAGGCCGAGCCTCTGCCCTTCCACGTGCTGGCTGGTGTCTGGGGAGGGGGCAGAGAGAGGAGCGGGCCCTCAGAGAGTCCAGAGGCTGTAGCGCTGTCTAGCGGACAAGGGCTGCAGGGGCTGAGGGCAGGCAGCCAGGAGGAGGAGGATTGGCCGGAGCGGTGGTGAGGCGGGACTCGGGCCCCTACTCCAGACGCCAGTCCAGGTGGGCATTGGAGGGCCAGGACCAGCTGCCCTGTGCTGGTGGAGCCTTGTTCTCTATCAGAGGTTTAGGAACTGGCCAGGGGCCACCAGCCTGTGAGCAGGCCCTCAGGGACAGGACCTAGGTGACCCAAAGCCAGAGCCCAGGCCTTGTGGCCTCTTTGCCTGGTCCAGAAGTGGGCTGGAGTTAGGGGGCCACAGTGGACCCTGCAACCCTTTCTGCCTGTGGCGCCACCTCCCAGGCTGCAGACCTCCTCCACCTGGCAAGTCCTTCGTCTGGCAGCCTTTAGGACATTCTGTCCCTTTCTTTGCTTTCTAGAGCCTTCCAAGACCTTGAGCTTCCACCTGACTCCTTCTCCGCCCAAATGCCCAATGCCACCTGATTCAGGTAGCAGCTTCCCCTGGAGGTCTGCAGACCTGTTCAGGGGACGTCAGCTCAGAGCCCCGGACAGCCTAGGGCCTGGCCTGGGCCATGGGGTGGCTGCAGTGACTGCCCTGGGAGCCCTGGAGGTGGCCTCAGGCCTGAGCCCTGGAGCCCAGGGATGTCCAGGCCCAAAGCCAGCACCAGATCCAGCAGCAAGACCCCCAGGCATCCAGCGCCGGCGGCACCTGAACCCTATTGCTCAATCCCACCCTTAACATCCACCCTGCCCTCACTGCCAAGCTTGCCTGGACTGGGGCCAAGGAGCCCCCCATGAGGTCCTGTGGCCCCACACACCAGAGCATCTGGGCATGTTGGGGGGTAGGAGGTGGCCCTGGGCCAGGCCCTGGTGAGGGCCCCAGGGGAATGGAGTCTTGGGAGCAGCCAGGGGGCCAGAGGCCAGAGTCCAGGTTAGGGCCCAGGCTTGGCTTTAGCCTGGGTAGGGAGGGTCCAATCCCCGCCCTTTTGTGGGGCCAGGATTTCCCAAGAGGACTGGCAAGGGCCCAGTCCTGAGACCTCCCCTGCTGGGGCTGGGCCAGGGCCCAGGTGGCCGGAGCTGGGGCTGGGAGTCCGTCCTCTGCTCGAGGACCCTCCAGTTGCCCCTGGGTCCGAAGTGTTTTCCTTAGACAGCCCCGGTGCGGCCAGGACTCGGTCCTTGGGGGATTTGTGGGGTTCCCATGCAGGGATGGGGCAGCCAGAAATCAAGCGAATCATTTCGGACTCTCAGGTGTGCTTAAGTGCGGTTTACTTTGTGGGCGACATTGGTTCAATAAAGCTTGCAGCTAGCGCTGCCCGCCCAGCCCGCGCCTCCCGCGCCTAGGCCCGCCGGCACATGTCCGCGGTGATCGGCAGGCAGCTGAGGAAGCGGAAGCCGTATCTGCTCTCGGCCGTGGTCTGCACGGACAGCGCCACCATCGGGCAGCCGGCGTCCACCCTCTTCCGGCACACCTGGGGGCGGGGCCTGAAAGCGCGCGGGGCCGAAGAGCCCGGAGGGGCAGGGAGAGGGAGGGGCAGGGTGGGAGCCGGGAGGGGCGGGGCGAAGACTCCAGGTGGGGAGGGCGGGAGCGGGGCGAAGACCCCAGGTGGGTGGGAGGGGCAGACCCCAGGTGGGACGGGGCGGAGGAGGAGGCGGGCGAGAGGAGCACCCCGCAGCCCCCACCCCCGCGCGCTCACTCACCTGGACCTTAGCCTCCTTCGCGACCTGGCGGTCCTCGAAGCCCGGCCCGGCCTCTGCGCGGGGCAGTGGTGGGGTGGGTCAGGCCTGCCCGCGCCTCCCCGCCGGCCCGTGCCTCCCTCCGCGTCCCCGCGCTCACCCGGGATGGCGGGCAGCGGCTCCGGCGTCCGGGCCTCTGCGCCCTCGCGTGGCGCCGGTACCTCCCGCCAGGGGAAGAACTTGCGGGTGCTCAGAAGTGGCAAGGTGCCCCGCGTCCTGCTGGGGCGAGGGCGTCGTGAGGGCCGCAGCCTTCCCACGACAGGCGTGCCTGGCAATACCGGGCCTGGGGAGGACGGCCGGGGGGGGGCGTCCTGGAGAACCGGGGATCTGGGTGAGAGGTGGTGGTCCCAGACAGCACGGCCGCGGTCCTAGCGGAGCGGAGGGAGTACGGGACTGTTTTTGCTGGGGCGGGGCCTGGAGAGGAGGCGGGGACCGAGGGACCGGGGGTCCCCACCCTGGCCTCCGGCGACCGACTGGGGCCTCCCGCACCCGGGCCTTGCGCGGGGGGCGAGGCCGGCGCGGCTCCTCGCGCGTATTGGAGAGCGGGAAGCAGTCGATGGACAGGTCGGTGTTGTCGGCAAAGGTCCCCGAGACCGGAGCCACGCAGCGCGGGACCTGGTGCTCACTGAGGACCTGCAACAGCGCGTGGGTCACCCTCACCACCCAAGCCACCCAGCCCCACCCCAGGTGGGCCTGCACTGACCTCGCCCCCGGGGCTTAGGAGGAGAGTCACGCGGCCGCTGTTGCCACGGAAGTGCACAGGCTGGTGGCCCGAGGACGGGCACAGCTGATGCCTGGTGTTGCCGGAACCCTCGCCCCAAACCTGGAACAGCGCGGAGCGACGGGTGAGGGGGCGCCCAGGAGGCCGGGTCGCGCGGGCTCGGGGAGCGGGGCGCACCGTGACATGGTGCCGCGGCGCCAGCAGCGTGCCAGGCGGGAAGCGGTATGTGCACACCGGGAAGTCGTGCACCAGCTGTTTCAGCACCAAGCCGCCCAGGTCAGCCGTGCCGTCCAGAGACTGGTTGAGGATGCGGACGAACTTCTCTCGGCGGCTCACCTCCACGATCTTCAGGCAGTAGCCAGTCGGGCTGGGGCAGGGAGGGGAGAGCTGTGCCAAGACGCACGGCCCGCACCTACAAACAGCTGCCAGCTCCTGGCCGGCTAGGAGACCAGGCTGGGGTCGCCCCCTCACCTCGGCCCAGGCTCGAAATGCTGCTGGTCGGGGTCTGCACTGGGCTCGGAAGTCAGGACGGTCTTGCTAGGCTGGTCAGAGTGGGTTTTCTGCAAATCTAGGGAGAGGAGCCCTTTAGGGGAGGGGACCCCCATAAGGTATGTGCAATGGGAATGTCCCACATGAGGCCAGAGCAGACCTGCAGCCCCTGCAGGTCATCCTGGGAAGGGAGAAGGGCCACGGGTCAGCTCCCAGGCAGGAGTGGTGGCTGGACCCTGCGGCTGAAGAACAGCTCTATAGGACTCTGGGCGGCAGCCTGCAGGGTGGGTGAAGGTAACAGGGGAGACCTGCTTTACTCCACCTTCCAGCCGCGAGGACGAGTCTCTGCTGAAACTCCTCAAACAAGTCTGCATCTGCTCAGAAGCAAAGCTCCTCGACTGGGGTGGGTGCCCTGTCACCTTCTGCACACGGAAAGGCACATTCATCTGGCCACTGCTGGAGTCGGAGTCTGCGCCCCCTGAGCTGCTGGTGCCCACGCTGGGCAGGGTGCTCCACTCGACGCTCTTGTGGTGCCCCTCCATGCGCTTGCTAGGGGACTCCAAGCCCCATGTGTCCAGCAGTGGGGGTGATCGGGGCTGCCTGCAGACCACGATCTGCTGGCTGGCTGTTTCTGCTCCCAGCCCCTAGCCCTGCCCCTGGCCACCCTTTCCTGGGCAGTGGGGCACGCCGGCTTGTGCCCAGACCCCTTTCCCTTCATCCCTAACCCATTTTACAGATCAGAGAACTGAGGCTTGGATGGTTTAAGTGACTTGTCCAGGGACAACTTGGACGTGGTCTACATCTGCCAAGGCAAGCCCTCCCTTCCCCTGGCCCCTAGGGCATCCCCGCCCAGTGCAGTTACTTGTGCCCTGAGGTGGACTCCATGTTGGTGAAGAGGTTGGGGTACCGGTGGGCAATGCTGTTCCAGTCCACATCTTCTAGCCGGAAACTCTAGCCGGGAAATAACAGGCATGTGGCCTTCCCCTCCTGCAGGGCTCCAGAGCCCTGACCACACTCATGGAAGGCCTAGCTCACCTCTCCAGCAGGGGGGGTCTGGTCATCAGAGAAGTCACTGGGGTCCATCAGAGTCTCTGCCGTCACCACCTGCAAGAGCGGACTGGAGGCCAGTGGGCAGGGGCTGGGGGGAAGGGCACCCCTCCCCCAAAGCACCTCTGCTCTTTGACCTCACCAGCCCTGTGTGTCAGATGGGTGACCACAGGCCACATGATTCTTCCCTGCCAGAGGCCAGGGTCCCAGAGGCAGTCTGATGGGGGGCAGGCCTCCAGGCAGGCCAAGGTACCCCAGCAGAAGCACCTGACGGGAGGGGGGACACGCTGGCTGCCCAGCCTGAGGGAGGTCCAAGGAGGGCTGGAGGGGGGTGGGAGGCAGGAGGGAGGGCAGGATGGGTTCACCTCCACACTGCCAGTCTGGGATCGCAGCATTCGGCCCACCCACGAGGACTGAGCCAGCCGCAGGAGGCAAGACTTCTGGAAGGTCTGCAGCTCGGCCTCCAGCTGCTGCAGCATGTTGGTGGTCTGCAGCAGCCGCTCCTCCAGGTCCTCCTTCTCCTGCTCCGGGGGGGCCATGGGTTGGAGGGGCGCACGGCCTTCTGCAGACCCCACCCCAGGCCAGCAGTGCCATGCCCAACTCCCTTACCCCACCCGCCTCACCCGCTGGGCCTGTGCCTTCTGCTCTTTTAGCTCCAGGGTCAGCTTCCGGACCTGGTTCTGCAGGAACTTTTCCTGACAGCAGGAATTCCTGGGAGAGGGGCAATCTCAGCAGTCTGCCTCTGGGTCAAGCAAGAGCTCCTGAGGCCGGATCAGTGGCCAAGAAAGGGGCAAAGACAGGGTGCACTGTCATCTTGGCCTGAGGGCACACAGTACTGCAGGCCAGGGCAGGCTCTGCCAGCTCTGGGCAGGGGTCATGCTCAGGGATTGGGGTTAGGGTTAGGGTTAGGGTTAGGGCACGTTAACTTACCCAAGGTCAGGCCCAGGCTGAGGTTGGGGTTGGGGTCAGAGAGGAAGCAGGAGCTAGGGCCAGGACAGGGGCTGGGTTGAGCTGAGGTCTTTGTTGCTGACCTCTCAGCAGTGGTGGGGAGGCTGACCACTTCCTGCAGGATGCGACAGTGCCGGGCACTCTGGCCATTCTGGACTGCCCACCGCAAGGCCTGGATCTCCAGTTCTCGCTGTCCCCACAGCAGCCGGAGGGTGCAGGGGTCCAGGGACTCTGGGGCCAACCTGCAATACCAGCACCCCTGCTGCGTGGACCAGGCCTGGCTCTCAGGCCGGCCCTGCCCAGGAGGCTGACCGCCATTCCCTCCTCTCCTTACTGCAAGTTGACAGGATAGACCACCCGTGTGGGGTGGGGCTTGGTGTCCTGTGGGCACACGGGAACTGTGGGGTCTGCAGGTGTGCCAGCTGGAGACCCCAGGTCACCACTGACCATCTCTTGATCTGCCAGTGACAGGAGTGCCTCCTCCTTGGCTCCCTCAGCCTCCTGGCCAGACTCAGAGGCCATTCTTGATGTTCCTGGGAAGCTGGGAGGGGTAATGGGGCTGAGTGTGCCCTGTGTTCCATGTGTGGTGCCACACACACGCACACACACACACACACACACATACATGTTGGAGAGATCTACCAGTTCGCAGGGCATCACTCTCTGAGGAGGCCCACATGTGGGCATGTCTACCTGACAGGACACCAGACTGTGGTCACATGGGAGTCCATACCTGCGTGTTTCTGACCAGGCCAGGCAGCACGTCACCCACCAAGGAATATTTCCCTGTTGTGTCCTCCCCGCCGCCCTTGCCCTTAACCTAGAGCAAATGACCCCAGAGGTTCCAACCCAAGGCCCCACTCCCAACACTCACCTGAGGCCTGAGCTCCAAGCAGGCCTGGAGAGGGAAGGGCTTTATACCGTTTCCATGGTTACCAGCACCTGGAAGGGGAGGGGCTGTCTGTTACCAGGAGCTTCTAGGGAGACCTCACACTAGGGCCCTGGGTGAGTTCCGAGCCAGCCCGGACTGGTGGAGATGGGGAGAGGCTGAGCCACTACCCAGCTAGCTGAACAGACCCGGGGGCCACAGAGCAGCCAATACTTCAACCCTGAGGTGCCCCCAGCCCCTCCCCAACCTAAGGGTGGCGATGGGTGGGTATGGGGGCCTGCCGCCCTGGGAGTGTGCCCAGCATGGATGTGGGGGTGGGAGGCAGCAGGGAGCAGTGAGAAGCTGAGGGCTGTGCTGAACCCTAAGCAGCAGTGGTCCCCTACACACAGCCTCTGTGCCCAAGTGACTGGCGCTCACTCATCTGACCTTCAACCTGGAAGTCTCACCTTTCCCAGCCCCTCTCCACAGCCTCTGACCACCACCTGGGCCACCTCCAGAGAGCCCTGGGGATGTTCCCACGACCATGACAATTACTCCCTGTGCCCCAGGAGAAAAGTGTGTGCCAGACCTGACTCATAAGACCCAAGCACCCCAGCCTTCGCCCCCATGACCTCTACATCTATTCATAATTCAGACCTGTGATTTTCCGCTCTGTAGGGCCACCCATGCAGACACAGGGGACAGGCAGCAGGAGGACTCCCCACGCCCTCAGCTGCATCTGAGTGGGATAGAACAGGCCCTGAACGCCCCGGGGGCCCACCTGGCTCGGGTCCTGCCACCTGCGACAGCAGGGAGGGTGGAGGAGCGGCTTAAAGCCGCCTCCCTGTGCGCGAGGCCAGGCCTGGGCGACCAAACCTCAGGAGGACCCCGGACCCCGCCCGGGAGGAGGGGTGGGGGAAGCCTGGGGCAAAGAGCCCGGCCTGTGTCCTCGCAGTATGGGCGGCCCCTCCCCCAGCGACGTTGCCGCCGCGGGCCCTGCCCCTCAGGCCGGTCAGGGAAGTTCGGGGGTTCGGGGCCCCAGGCCCGCGCCCCCTCCCTGGGCGGGAACGCGTCACTCTGGAAGGCTGCTGAGGAAGTCGGCCCCGTAGCAGGGCAAGACACTTGCCCGACGTGCCGCCTGCGGACCGCGACCACCGACTCACTTCCACGCGGTTGGCAGGCTCGGGCAAGAGGTGCGCCGCCGGCCCAGCGCCTCGCGCCGCCGGCTCCGCCCTCCACCCCCACCGGCTCCGCCCCCGGCGCTCGCCGGCCCCGCCCCGTCGCGCCCGCTGGCCCCGCCCTCACCTGGCGGCCGCTGGGGGCGGGGCGCGGCGGCGAGCCAATGGGGCGTGGAGGGGCGGGGCGGAGGCAGCCAATGGGCGGGGGCGGGGGCGGGGGCGGGAGGCACGCGCCGGGAGCTAATGGGGGCGCGGTGAGGCGGGTCGAGCAGGCTGCGGGCCAATGGGGGCGCGGGGCCGGGGCGCGCCGCGGCGCTGGGGGCGGCAGGTTGCGGCGGCGCCGGAGCGCCCCAGGCCCGGTAGCCGGCGAGCGCTCAGGTGAGCCGCGCGGGTCCCGAGCCTTCCTAGCGCTGGCCGACGCCGGCTCCGACGCTCTGCGTTCCTGCGGGAGCGGACGGGGCGCGTGCGGTGCCCGGGGCTGCGGGCCGGGACTGGCGGGCTGCTCGCCGGCTGCGCGGAGGTCGGGAGCGGCAGGTCGGGAGGGGTCTCGGCCGCGGCCCGGGAAGATGCCCACCTGGGGGCGCCCGGCGGTGAGGCCCGCGTGGGGGTGCCCAAGACGGCTGCTGGCCGCCGCCCGCGGGGGAGGCGGTGCTCTCTGAGCCGGCTGGGGACAGGAAGTCCCGGCTGGTTAATGATTCGCCCTGTTCCGGGAGCGGGGCGCTGCAGAGGAGCTGGAGGTCGGGTGGGAGCCTCGAAGTGCCTTGGAGGGCTGGACCAGGGCCCTCCCGGCCACCCCAGGAACGTGTGGCCTGCGGGTGGGGCTGGGCGCGGGAGCGCGGGGCCCACGATGAGGGGCCGAAGCCCTGAATTATTTCTGGGGCCGGGCTGCGACTCCGTGGCCTGACCCTGTGGCCTGTGCCCTCCTCCCAGGACCGGGATGCCCTTGGGGCTGACGGCCATGGAGTTGAAGGTGTGGGTGGATGGCATCCAGCGTGTAGTCTGTGGTGTCTCGGAGCAGACCACCTGCCAGGAAGTGGTCATTGCACTAGCTCAAGCAATAGGTGAGTCCCCTGTGGGCCAGTCAGGCGGGACAGGCAGAGCTGGGAGGGCCCAGACGACCAGCCCCATTTTTCCCCCAAGGCGGGTGGGGCTGGTGCCGATCCCTTTTGTCCTCCCCAGCTCCTTCAGCCAAGTGGACAGAACGTGGGGCAATGTAGGTGATCCTCTCCCCCTTCCCCCAGGCCAGACGGGACGCTTTGTGCTTGTGCAGCGTCTTAGGGAGAAGGAGCGGCAGCTGTTGCCACAGGAGTGTCCAGTGGGCGCCCAGGCCACCTGCGGACAGTTTGCCAATGATGTGCAGTTTGTCTTGAGGCGCACAGGGCCTAGCCTGGCTGGAAGACCCTCCTCGGACAGCTGCCCACCCCCAGAGCGCTGTCCAGTTCGTGCCAGCCTCCCCTCAAAGCCACGAGCAGCGCCAGGCCGTGAGCCCCGCAAAGCACTGACCTGTAGCCCAAGGTGCCCCAGGCTGGCACCCAGCCCCTCACCCCCCGAGCCTGTGGCCCCCACTGCACCCACACCAGGCTGCTGGGCAGACCTGCAGGGCCTGGAGCTCAGGGTGCAGAGGAATGCAGAGGAGCTGGGCCACGAGGCCTTCTGGGAGCAGGAGCTGCGTCGGGAACAGGCTCGAGAGCTAGAGGGGCAGGCTCGTCTGCAGGCGCTGAGCGAGGCCACTGCAGAGCATGCTGCCCGGCTGCAGGCCCTGGACGCCCAGGCCCGCACCCTGGAGGCCAAGCTGCAGCTGGCTGCAGAGGCCCCTGGACCCCCCTCACCCACGGCATCTGCCACCGAGCGCCTGCGCCAGGACCTGGCTATCCAGGAGCGGCACAGCGCAGAGTTGCAAGGCAGCCTGGCCTTGGTGAGCCGGGCTCTGGAGGCTGCAGATCGTGCCCTGCAGGTGAGCTGGGGCTGATCCCCTGACTGCTCCCCACCCGACATGGGGCAGATTTGGGGATTGGTCATGGAATCAGACTAGAGAGAGTGCTCTGTGTGGGGCACAGGGGCCATGGAACCCCCTGGCCATGCCCCCTGAGTGTCCCACGTGCCCCCAGGCCCAGGCTCAGGAGCTTGAGGAGCTGAACCGAGAGCTTCGTCAGTGCAACCTGCAGCAGTTCATCCAGCGGACGGGGGCTGCACTACCACCACCCCCACGGCCCGACGGGCCCCCCCCACAGGTTAGAGCAGTTCTCGGAGGAGGCTGGGAGGTGAAGCCCTGGCCCAGCTTCAAGCTGATCTGCCCTCCCCACAGGACATTCTGGCTCCAGGAAGAGAGGATCCCCTCCCAGGACCCCCTCTGAGTCCTGTCCTCAAGCCTAGCCTGAGCCCTGAGGGTATGTCTGCCCCCTGTCCCCTTAACCCCGATCCATCCTCTGGCCTCAGCCTTCTCAGCCTGTATCCTCCCCACAGTTGCCCCCATGAGGCAGAATTCCTGGAGGTAGCAGCTTCTGCCACAGTGTGTTGTCCACGGCAGCCCAGCCCCAGGCTCTGGTGACAGATTAGCGAGGACAGCTGAGACAAGCCGGCCTGGACCCTGGAAGGAGAGTGGGTGGTCACAGAGGCTTCTCCCCTGTGGAGTGGGAAGCCCTGTGGTTGCTGCTTCAGGGGCCTGAGGGGTGCTGGGAGAATCACCCCGGTGCTCACCAAGTCTGCCAAGCTCTCCAGAGAACTTGCCAGGCCCCAAAGGCCATGACTCCATGTTGGGGATGGGACTTGGTAGCTGCATGGATGGTGTGCTCAACCTGTGGCTATATGCTTGCCTGTGGGAGGTGTCTTTGCGTGTGTGTGTGTGTGTGTGTGTGTGTGTGTGTGTGTTTACATGGAAGAACCTGTGTACTGCCTCCCCTACCCTGACACTGAAACCTCAATAAATTGCCAAGAATAGCTTGCGTGTGTGCTGAGGCTGAACTGGGCGGGATCTGTGGGGTCTAGAACTTGATAATCCACACTGGGGGTGCTGGGGAGCGCCCCAGGTCTGGACACAGCTGGGGCTCCTTAAAATGGTATCCCTCAGGGAACAATGCTCAGTAAGGTCTAAGGCTGGGGCTTGCGGGGCCCCACTTGCCCTGGGGCTCTCCTTTGAGGGCCCCAACCTGGTGGGCCCTGCCGGTTCAGCCCTGGTATGGGTTGCTGTCTGGACCCCTCTTCCACCTGGCTCCCCCTCACCTGGCCTGTGCCCCACCAGCAGCAGGAACTGAGGATGCCAGGACAAGCTAGACCCGCCTGTCAGGTTTACTGAGAGCTGAAGCTCATGGGGGCGGGTCCCAGATTCCTAGGTCAGCCAGGCCCAGGGAGCTTCACCCAGAGCAGGCCCAGGATGGGTGCTGGGCACCAATGGGAAGGGGCTGCCCCTGCCTCCCCAGGTGGGTATGAAGCCTCTGCTGCAAGCCTGCAGCTTTGAAATTGGGGTAGGGTGGTGTCCACATCCCATCCCAGCTCAGCCCCTGCCTGGGCCCTTGGGCTGGCTGTCACCGCTCCTGCAGAGCCCTGGTCCTCAGGATGGGCCACACACTCCTAGCTCCTAGGGCCATGGCTGGAGTTGGAGAAGAAATCTTTGTGATGAGCAGAACCTGGGAGGCTCTGATGCTTGGGTGTAGCCATGGGTGGTATTGGGGGACAGAAGATGGAGATGCCCTAGATCATGGGGGACTTTGTGCAGGGTTTGAAGGGTGGGCAAGTTTGGGATGAACTCAGCTTGCTTTTGGGGTGGCCCCTAAGCTGGATCTGCTGCTCCCATTTCCTTTGGGGCAGACCACAGGGGACATGGATGTACTGAGCTGGAGGAGTAAGGAAGCCACCTATGGGCACTGGGGAGGGCACTCCTGAGAGGCCAGGTGAGCAGGAGCCCACTGCTGTGGGGAGCAGCTGGGATTGAGTACTCCTGGCTGAGCAGGGAGAAGGGGATGGGAGAGGCCAGGCAGCAGGAGGAGGCTTCTGATCCTGGTGTCTGCAGGTCAGAACCCCCAGCCCAAACCCGTTCCTGTCCACATTCCTGCCTGAGCTCACCAGCAGGCTCACAGCCACCTGTCCTGGGAGGTGCTTGGGAGCCTGGACCTGTGGCCCCAGACGGGGCTAAGCACAGGGTCACATGGGGCAGAGCCTGGAGTGCAAAGGTCAATTGGGCTGGGTGTGCCCTGGGTGAGGGGACTTGCTTTCCCACTCCCTGGCACTCAGGAGGGTTGGCTATACCTCTGGGCACCAGCCTAAGCCCTAGGATGGGTTCATCTTCCAAAATAAGCATGCAGGGGGCAATGCCAGGTGCCATCCAGAGACCACCCTACACACAGGCAGGGCTCCCCAGAGCCGTGAGCTCCCCTGATATCCCCTAGCCTCTCAAGGGTAGACAGGCACAGAGCTGGCAGAACACATGCCACATCCTCCTGTATCTGTTTTCAAGGACCACCTGTTCCTTTTGAAACCACTGCCCAGGCCGGGCGCGGTGGCTCACGCCTGTAATCCTAGCACTCTGGGAGGCCGAGGCGGGCGGATCGTTCTGAGCTCAGGAGTTCGAGACCAGCCTGAGCAAGAGCGAGACCCCGTCTCTACCAAAAATAGAAAGAAATTAATTGGACAGCTAAAAATATATATAGAAAAAATTAGCCAGGCATAGTGGCGCATGCCTGTAGTCCCAGCTACTCGGGAGGCTGAGACAGTAGGATTGCTCGAGCCCAGGAGTTTGAGGTTGCTGTGAGCTAGGCTGACGCCACGGCACTCGCCCCAGGCAAGAGAGTGAGACTCTGTCTCAAAAAAAAAAAAAAAAAAGAAACCACTGCCCAGGTACCATCTCTGGTCTGCTGCTGCTGGCTCTGAAGAAGCTAACGAGCCCTCTTCTCCACCAAGAAAGGGGTCCCCACTGTGCTCTGGGGTGGGAAAGGGAGTAGAGCCATCCTCCCCAGGGGCTGTTCCAGGTGAGCAAAATCTCGTGGCTCAGAAAAGTTGCCGGAGTGCTTCAAATCACTGAGCAAACCTTTGAGTTGCTGAAAAGTTTATTCTGAGTTTTAAACTGTACTTTGAAAAAAATGGTGTGAGCTGTGCTGAAGTAAGGAAGGGCTGAGATCCCCGAAACATCCAGTTCCACAGCAAGGCAAGGCCAAGCCAGGCCAGGCCACCTGGCAGACCCTGCTGGGGCTGGACCCCACCTGGTGTATGGGGTCAGGGCAGAGCGAGGCCCAGCTGGGAGCCGGTGTCTGTGAGTTCTGAACCGGAGGCCACACACGGCCTTCCCTCACCTGCCAAGACTCACCACACTGTGGTGACAGAGACAACCCCATTAATAAAGGGTCTCTCCAGAGGCCAGTCCAAGTCCACATGAGCCCTTGACTAAGTTTGCCTCTTCCTTTTTGCCAACCTGGCTCCCACCAGGGAGAGGAAACAGGACCTGCCACAGGTGTCCTAGCCCCACAGGCCTGCAGGCTGCTCTGGACACACTCCCAGTCCAGGTTTTCACAGTGGTCTTGAGAAGGCCCGGTAGAGGAGGCAGGCTGAGCAGATGGGCCTCTGGGAGTGGCCTGTCCTGGCCCCCACAGATAGGTCCACAGGGTCCTGATTCCCTCAGTGGCCTCACTGAAGTGGTGGAAACAAGAGCCAAATTGGTCACTGTCTTCCTGTAGGAAGTCCCCAGAGCTGGTCCTCAGGCTGGTCCTGTAACAGGCTCCTGTCCTGTTAGCTGAAGATCTGACCACAACACCCGTGTTTGCCCAGGCTGCCCCCAGCTTGGTGACATGGAGAAGGCTGTCCCAGGAACTCCGCACAGCCTGGCACCCTGGGACACACAAGGACAAGAAAGTTCCCTCCAAGAGGGCCTCTAGCCCAACCTCAACCCCAGCAAGAGAAGGGCAGTGCAGCCCCTGATGTCCCCCTTCCCCGACCCGACCCTGAATGTCCCTGCTGGGCAGACAGCTACCCTGTCCATAGGGGCACCTCCTTCCCCCGCAGTGGCCAGCTGCCCTCGCCTCCCAGGGCCTTGGCATGCCCTCCGCCCCCGAGTGGCCGCTCGCCTGCCCGCCAGACCCAGGTCACGGAGGGGCCGGGGGGTAGTGCTGCCCAGGGACAGATCAGCCGCTGTCACACGCACAGTGGGTCCGAAGCAGCGCAGTGTGCGGTGGGCAGTGGCTGCCCTGCGCCTGGAGGGACGGCCGAGCAGGCGGGTTGAGGAGTCGCCCCCAAACCCGCGTCCCCTCCAACTTGGGCGTCCGAGCCACGCCTCCCCTGCCCAGCCCGACCCCCTGCATGCCCCAGGGAGGGCGGCTCCGGGGTGCGCCCCCGCCCACCAACCTGGGACCCCTTGTGCGTCACCTGCGACCCCGGCGCAGGGTCGTCGCCGGCTCTCGGCCCAACTTCGGCTGCGGCCGCGGCCACCCTTGCGCCCCCGACCCGCCCCGGCCCGGGCCCCGCCGCCCATTGCCCCGCCCCGTATGCAAATAATCGGGTCCCGCAGCCAGTGGCCGGCCGGGCCGGGCCCGCCCTGACGCGCCGCAGCCAGTGGGTGCGAGGGGGGAGCGGGGCGCCCCGCCCACCGCCGCGCGGCCTTTCGCGGGCGAGGTCGGCGCGTTCCTTTCTGCACGTCTGCCCGGAGAGGGGCCGCCACCTGCAGGGCGGGGCTGCGGGGCGGCGGCCGGGCGCGGCGGCCGGCGGTGGTACGGCCCCGGGCGCTCCCCTGCCGCCGAGCGGTGGTACGACCCGGCCCACTGCTCGCACTGGCCCCGCGGGGTATTCGGCCTGGCAGCCCTGTCCGCCGCCCGCCGGTGTGCGGTCGGGCAGCGGAGCGAGGCCGTATCCCCGTGGCCCGATCGCCCGGCCGCAGGGACTGCCCCTCTCCGAGCGCGGTGGTACGGCCCGGCTGCCTGCTCGCCCCCATCCCCCGTGGGAGGACCGCCTCTACCCGGGAACCCGCTGGGCTCCTGGCGCACGTAGTCCTAGCCCGGGCGTGACCCGGGAGGGGCCTGCTTGGGCCCCAGACACGGCGCTCTCGGGACACACGTACTGCCTGCGCCGCCTCGCCTGCGAAGGCGGCCTGGGGGTCCCTGAGGACGTCTGGGTCAGCCTGGGTGGCAGGGAGGGGCTCCCCTCTCCCCACCTCTCTCAAATCCTGGGGGACCTCACCTCCTTGTTCCAGGAACCTCCAAGGGGCCCCTCTGCCCCCCACTGTCACCCCCGGCGGCAATCCTTGGCACAGGGCTTTCTCCCCTCAGCCTCAGCCCCCTGGCCTCCCTGCATCCATGCCTGCCTGAGCTGGGGCCTGCCAGCTGCCACAACCCCAGCCTGGGCCTTGTGCTGGGGCCCCAGGAAGGCGCTGACCCAGCCCAGGCCCTCAGGAGCTGGTAGCCTGGGGACAGAAATTCCAGTGCTGAGTGTTGTGGGGTGTGGCCACCTGTGGATGAGGAAGGAGCACAGGGGAGTCAGGAGCCAGCTCAGGTCCACTGGGTGTCAGAAGTCAGGGGTCCACGAGGCCTGGATCACAGGGGTCTGGAAGAAACCCCTGGGAGCCGGTGGGATCCCTGAGGAGGCCCACACTTTCAGGGCAGGCACAAGTTGGGGGTGAACAGACAGAGCCAAGGTTTGGGGAAACAAGTCAGGGACTAGGGACAGGGAAGGCAAGAGGACAAGGTGACTTTGAGCTCCTGTCTTGCTCTGCTGTCACGAATGTACCCCTTCTCACCATTTGTGTTGGGTTGAATGGTGTCCCCCTCTAAAAAAGGATATGTCCATATCCTAATACCCTAATGTCCTGTAAATGTTACCTTATTTGGAAAAAGGGTCTTTGCAGATATGATTAAGTGAAGGATCTTCTTTTTTTTTTTGAGTCAGAGTCTCACGCTGTCACCCATGCTAAAGTGCCGTGGTGTCAGCCTAGCTCACAGCAACCTCAAACTCCTGGGCTGAAGCGATCCTCCTGCCTCAGCCTCCTAAGTAGCTGGGACTACAGGCAAACACCACCTCGCCTGGCTAATTTTTCTATTTTTAGTAGAGACAGGTCTCGCTCCTGCTCAGGCTGGTCTCCAACTCCTGAACTTAAGCGATCCTCTGGCTTCAGCCTCCCAGAGTGCTGGGATTACAGGCATGAGCCACTGCACCCAGCCTAAGTGAAGGATCTTGAAATGAGATCATTCCAGACTACCTGGGTGGGTCCCAAATCCAATGACAAGTGTCCTTATGAGTGACAGAAGAAAGACACAGAGGAGAAGGCCATGTGAAGACAGGCAGAGACTGGAGTGATGTAGCCACAAGATGCCCTAAAGAGGTGCCACCTATGCTCAGTTTGGGCCCAGTCTGGCTCTAGGCAGCTTCCTGGGGACACCTCTCACATCTAAACACGGGTTGGCATGGCTGAGTAGGTTGTGCACTGCCCAAGGATGCTCACTGAGGAAGTGTTCTCCATGTTACATCACTGGTGCATGTGCTTATTATGACAATTACCAGCAGCCTGCCAGGAGCAGGAGAGATGGAGGTGGGAGGGGCCAGCCCCTCTTCAAGGGGCTCCAAGGTGACCATCAGCTGCCTATCATCCTTTTTTTCCAGGAGCCTCGGCATGTGTGCGAGTGGTGCCCTTTATCTGATGGCCTTCCACCTGTAGGCCCATGTGCACTGCAGGGCCAGCACACGCAAAGCTCCAAGCTTGAGGGTGGGGGGGAGATGCCTGGCCCAGGGTAGAGGGTGCCCCAGCCCCTGTTCACCATGCTGGACCCCACCTGAGCATGCCATCCCGACCTCACAATGACCCCAGAGATCAGGCATGATCATCAACATCCCGACTTCATAGCCTTTATAGCCTTAGGCGCAGAGAAGGTGAGAAATCCGCCTGAGGTCACAGAATCCAGACTGCAGTGCCAGCGTTCAGGGGCCTGGCTTGGGGGACGCTCCTGCCCCTCCAGCCCACTGACATTGGAGGAATTGCTCCAGAGTGCCCATCTCTCGGCACCATCCACTCTTTCTTCCTGCGGGGGCCGTTCCAGAGCCCCTAAGTGCATGGTTCTTTCTCCCGTTGCAAACAGAAAAAACAAAACAACCTCTCTTGTCTTGCCCCTCCTACCCCGGGTTTTTTCCTCCCCTCCGTTGAGTTTTTGGTGCTCACTGTCCCTGCTTACTCTCCTCTCTTCTCTCTAAGTCCCTCCAGCCGGCCCCCTGCCCAGGGCTGCCGAGGAAGCCTACCCCTCCCACCCCCAAGCTCCTTCTTGGTCTCCTCTGCAGATTCTGGACCTCTTAAAGTTGGATTCCTGGGGTTCAGGCATTGTCCCCAGCCACTTCCCCATGTTGCGAGTCCAGCACTTTTTTCCCCAGTGCAGCCTCTGCCCACTCAACTTCTCCTCTGCATGTCCCGCTCCTCAGGGGCTCCCGCCTCCCGTCTCCCCCGGAAGGCGCCCTTCTTTCCCTTCTCACGTTCTTCCTTCCCCTCTCGTCCCCCGCCTCATACCAGCTCCTCAGTAACTCCTGTCATTCTGTCTTCAGAATCTACCCTGCGCCACCACTTCCCACACCTGCGCCGATCCACCCGGGCTAAGCCACCGTGGGCCCTGACGGATGTCCCTGCAGCCGCCTCCGGACTGGTCTCGGGCGTCCACCCTGGCCACTTCCCAGCCCGCGCTCCCCGCGGCAGCCTGGGCGCCCGTGCGCCAGCGCCGGCCACTGTGGACCCCCGGCAGCCTGGGGGCCTGGACGCCAGCGCGGCTACTGCAGGACCCCCCCGCGGCTCCCCCAGACCTCCCGCACTGGGCTCCAGACGCGCGGGCCTCTGTCCCCAGGGCCATCCTCCGCAGCTAATTGGCACTGGCCAGTGGTCCCAGGCGCCAGACCTCCTGCCCGGCACCGCTTTGTCTTTTTATTAGCGCACACACCACGTGGTGCGGTCATTTACGGGGTTCGGTGTTTACTGGGCCTGCCTGGCCGACTGCAGGGGACCCACGCTGGGGCGTCCTCTCTGCTCCCGGGAGGGCCCGCGCATAGCGTTTGGTCAGTGCACGGAGGAACGAAGCCCAGCTGCCGGTGGCAGAGAACCAGGAAGCCCTCTTCCTGCCGTCCCCCCGCCGCGCCCGCGGGCCTGGGCGCCGGCCCGGCAGGAGGTCCGCGTGGGCGTGGCCGGGCTGGGGGCGGGGCCCCGGCGGAGGGGGCGGGGCTCCGGGCCGGCAGGGGACCGTACCAGCGGCCCGGTATGGGGGGACGCCGGACCAGCGCGCTGAGGCCGGAGGGCGCAAGCTCTCCCCGGCGGCAGTCCTGCGTGGAACAGTGCTTCCAAGGCGGAAGGGCCGTTGCAACGCCCGAAGCCCAGGCGCCGGATACCTTTCTTCCCCGCCCCGGTCCCAGTGGTTCCGGCCAACGGGCGGGGCGGGCCCGGAAGCCGCCGCGGTGCACTTCCGGGTCGAGGGTCGAGGCGCGCGGCGGCGGCGGCGCGGCCGGGCCTAGTCGCGGCTGGCGGTGGGGCTGCGGCGGCGGCGGCGCCAGGAGCGGCGACGGCGCGCGGTTCCCGGTACGTGCGGCCGCTCCGGCCCCGGGGTTCCTGCCGCGTCCCGGCCGCGCGGGCCGCCCGTGGGCCCCGCTCGCTTTGTCTGCGGCCTGCGCGGCGGCCTGAGGCCTGGCCGCTGGCGGCCCGGAGGCCCCGCCGACGCTGGGGGGCCTCGGCCCGCGGGGGGTGTCGGGGCCGCCCGCTCCGGGCTTGCGGGCACACGGGGCCCGCCCGCCTCGGCTTGAGACGCCCGCGCCGCTGGGGTTCCGCCCCGCGGCGTCGGTGGAAGGCTGCGGCTCTGCTAGCTTGTTTCCGGCTCCCGGTCGGCGGCGGCCTCGGGCTTTGTGTGCATGTCCACGGGCCTTTGCGGCTGACGGGTGGCTTTCTTACTCCGTACCTCACGTAGTCTCCACAGCGGCCTCTCTGGAGTAGGTATTGTCTCTGTTGTACAGATGAGGAGGTCGGAGCCCAGAGAGGTTAAGTAACTTGCCAGTGTCACACAGCTACTGAGTGACAGCCAGCGCGTTGTGTTAGCTCAAGCCCTCCAACTCTCTGCTCTTTTCTTTCTTTTTTCGTTCACGCTGACCACATTTCTATCTCTGCTCCTTTTAACGAGGCTTGTGTTACGTTATCATCCACTTTGGAGTTTACGTATTCTTCTTTTTGTGTGACAGCAGAGTGGTCATCTGTTGGGTAAACTGCCTTTTGGCCGGTGGTCGCCCGGACAGGCTTTGAGGCTGAGGTAGGGTTTGACTAGGGACTTGGCATACCTTACCTCTCTCCTGGACTGCTCGGTTTTCTTTTTTGCAGGAAGAACGTCAAGTCACAATAACAGTAGGTGGCTCCTTTCGGCATGGTACCATTGCGGGCGTCACAGCAAGCCTGGCCTTCGTCCTCCCAGCAGCGCTGCCACGTGGCATTCATCCCAGTCGTGCAGAGACCTCTGTGGACCCCTGTTTTGTGACTGCCCTTACAGTTTGCAACTTTGAGGTCGCATAGCTCATATAGCACCTGGTGGATGAAGAGTGACAAACTGGGCCCAAATTGAGGTGTTGGGCCTGCTGCAGGCTTGCCCGGTGCCTGGGATGGGCATTCAGGTTCTGGGCCTGGCACAGTTGCAGTGACCACACGAGGGGCCCTTTTGGTTCCTTAGTAACAGATGGAATTGCGAGTGCATTGGTTTCCTTGAATTTGAGAAGAGAGAGAAATACCCATTCTGGTTTTGGTTTTTCTCCCTTCTGTCCCCCCATGTGGGAGCGGGAGCAGGAGAACACAGTAGTCCCTGGGAAGGGCTGTGGACTTCCCTGCAGAAATGGCTGCCTGGACCGTGGCCTGGGACATGTGGCAAAGGTGGGGATGGTGAATCAGGGCAAACATGTCTGAGCCGGGGCTGCTGGTGGGACCAGGAGGTCCTGAGCTAGGGTTCCCCATTATTGGGGGGTTCCTGGTGGGGGGATGGAGGTGCTGGTGGTCCCAAATTGTGGTCTTGTCCTTGGTGCTTGCTCTGGAAAGATCCTTCGGCGGCTACCTGTGTTTTTTCCTCCTTTCCAGCAGAAAGGTTCCTGGTTACCGCCAGCAGTTACTGTTCGATGGTCTGGAAAGTGATGTTGTTCAGCCTCTCGTAACCTGAGCCTTCCCAGTGCTGCGGCGGAGCAGTGTACAGAGGCCTTTGGAGGTTTTCCCCACCAGCCGTGTGGGGGTACAAAGGTCCTCGGGACTCAGTGCCACAGGTGCACGGCCTCAGGAGCCTCTTTCCTGAACTGGCATCTCCGACATGCTCCCGTGGCCAAGCAGCACCACTGCGCACTGACCCCTCCCAGCAGCCCTCGGAGGCGGGCCCTGCCACTGCTCCTTTATAGGTAGCCCTTGGGCTTGGTGCATCAAGGGAGAATCCAGGAGTTACTTGTTCACGTTTCTGACCTTGTGTGTGTGAAATACATCATGAAAGTGAGGATTTGTGCCTGGGGCAGTGAGACCCGAGCTCTGCTCTTTTGTCTCTTAGGTGTTCTCCTGGGTTACATTTCTTGGTGTTTTTGCAATGTTCTCTGGTAGATTGGTGTGTGTGAGTATCTACCTCCCTCCCTCTCTCCAGGGCAGGAACTGCATTTCCCTTGCGCTGCACAGCAGGGGCAGGGCAGGTGTCGGAGCAAGTGTCCCAGGGTGACGTGGGGTCCAGTTGTGGGAACCGGCACAGCTGTGGCCAGAGAGTTAAAGGCCTCTTATCAGAGAGCTGTGGCCATTGCTGGGTCTCATCTCAGTGGCCCCGCAGGAGAGGTGGAATCCATCTATCTCTGAGTACTCCCAGAGTCAGTGTCTCCAGCAGGAGCTGTGGCCGGGACTCAGGCACAGGACAAGCTGGGTGGCCCTGCTGAGTCCACTAGGCAGCGGGTGCAGACTCAGTTGAACGGGGATCGTGGCCAATTATCTTAACCTTGGAGCAGCAGGGAGAGGAAAGGTTAATTAATAATTTGGCAAAACCACTTCTCAGTTCACTATTTCCAGACAGCAGCAACATTTGGTAGTTGACAATTTCATTGAATTAACATGCCTTCACTTTGTTAGAAAACATCATCTTAGAACCTGGGGCTGCATACTGCCTTGTTGTCAGGTGGGGAGGAGAGGCAGTCCTGGTCTCTGAGCTGACCTCAGCCCCGGCAGGGATTGTTCTCCGGGAGCATCTGTGCAACAGCGGTGGTCGTGGCCCCTTCCCTAGTTGCTGTGTTAGACGTGAAGCGTGCAGCGGGGGGCCCGTGATGAACTCTACCGTGCAGTGAGGTTCCGAGCTCGAGGGCCTTTCCCCGTCCTTGCCACCCCACCTGACCAGTCTGTCATGTGATGCTCTTTCTTCCGACCTGGATGGAGACTAGACCTGTCGGGACGCACAGAGTGCTACAGGGTGGACTTCACTGTGCCTCTCTGAATTTCTGAGTGACTCCCTTATGCGAGGCGTTTCCTCCAGGGGTTACCTGGGAAACGAGGTGAGTAGCACCCATGAGAAAGGAGCCATGTGCGTGGATTATTCCTTATTTGGGGGCCAAGGTTTGAGGCCCTGGTGTAGGAGGAAGATCATGTGAAGCTACATTTCTACGGGTGTTTATAAAGGAGTTCTCTGTTACGCCTTGCAGGGTGGGCAGGGCAGGTGTCCACTCCAACAGATCGGAGCCCAGGAGCAAGTGGTCCCTAGAGGAAGGGCCCGCCCTCCGCTCCTGCCTCCCTGGCTCTGGGCGCCACGTGCACGTGCCAGTGCCCTGGTGGATTGCTCAGGGCGAGGCCAGGAGAGCCTCAGCTGAGCCTCACGTCCTCCTGACAGCGGCCAGCCTTGGCTGAGAGTGCTGTGGCAGGGAGAGGGCTCTGCTCGTCACCTGGGCCCTGCGGTGACTAGCCCTCGGTTGAAAAGCCCTACCGTGTCTCGGCTCTGGATAAATCCCTTTTGTCGGTGTCTGGTGAAAGCTGCAGGTGCCCATTTGTACAAAAACGTCCCCGTCATTACGAATCACTGGCTTTGAATGTAGCTGTAAATAGGAATCAGTGTCGTTTTTTGAATTTGTGCACAATTTAATGGCTGAGGTTGTCCTGCGTGTTACATGTCGTGGCTCCACCTGCCCGTGGGGCGGAAACGGGCGTAGCACAGGGATATGATGCGCAAGGAGTGACTGTCAGTCTTTCAGAGGGGTTTCCGTAGCCCGGGACGTTTGGGAAATGAGCTGGCTCCGGTTTCTTTCAGAGCTAAACTCCAATGTGCAGCAATGGACGACGATAGCCTGGATGAACTTGTGGCCCGGAGCCCAGGG